>JAVSCE010012736.1:0-80056 GCA_032199065.1 Smutsia gigantea | reverse complement strand
CAAACCCAAATAGGACACTGAATTAGAGTGACTTACGGGGCCAGAGTGGGAGGACGGATGAACAGGTGGGACAGACTCTGGGGAGAAGTCGTGCGGGTCCTCTCTGCCCCACCCCACTGTCAGGGCTGTGCTACTGATAACACATCACCCTGGGGAATTCACACCTGCAGATTTCAACTGAAAGCCACAAAAATGAGCTCCATCTACCACAAGTGATCCCTGGTCATGAGCTGTTGGGGTGTGGTTAGAGGCCAGCAGAGGCGAGGGCTTAGGGAAGACCCTTTTCTCTAAGACCTGGGCCAGGCCTGACCCCACTGTCAAACCTGGGTCTCCCTGGCGGTGCTGTCAGCGCACAGATCCATGCGCATCCCTCCCCATGACCCCTTACCCTGATGATCTGTACTATATTTTAATGAAAAAAAATTTTTTTTCCTGGTGTTTGTTTGTTTTTTGCCTTTAGCCTCTCTGTGCTAGGATCACAGGAAGACTTTGTAAGGACAGTTAAGTTTTCCTGCAAGGTTTAATTTGTTACCATATAAATATTCCAAAGCAGGCTGCCTTGTGGTTTCGGCCAGCCTTGTGCTATGTTGATAAGATTGAGTTACTGCTTAAAATCACTTTACTTTATTCAATTTTTCCCGAAATTTTTATGTGAAAAATCAAATCAATTAAAGAAAAAAAAAGTAGCCAGCTTCTACACATCAGGCACAGCACGTTCCTCTTTTCCCACCTTCTCGTCCTCCCTGATGATAAGCCGTCCTCACGTGCAACTGTTTTGCGTGACACCCACCACAGTTCCCTGAGGGTCACGGCTGTTGTGACCCATCATTAACTTGGCACACAACCCCATCTCCAGCTCTGGGAATGAGAGGGCAATAGGATTGTCACTTTTAAACCCTGAACTGGCCAGTGCAGCAAAGCTCCGGGGCCACTACGCAAGGAGATGTGAAGAACAAGAGCAGCCACCTGCCTCCCTCTGGTGCGGGGTGGCAGAATGTAGATCAGTTCAGTGCCCTTCTTGGAAAGGGTCCCTGGAAGGAAGGGGTCCCTGGAAAGAAGGGGTCAGCTGGCAGAGTCAGCGTGCACATGGACGCCAGGAGCTGGGATGGCAGCTGCGAGGGGCATCGCCAGCCTGCCGTTGCTGGGTGCGTGGCCCTGCTCTACAGCTTCGGGCTGAGGATCTTCCACTGTGGTATCTAATCCTCTGTGCCCTGGGTTCCTCTTCTACAAAGTGGGAATAATGGCTTTCTGTGAGGATAAAGGGGATGATGCATGCAGGGCACAGTGCTCGCCCAGAGCCGGAGCCCGATGAATATGCACCGTTATTGCCCATGGTGGTGTCGGCTGCCCTGTCCATCCAAGGCTTCGTCTCAGCCCATTTAGTCCATCACCAGCCAGCCCAGCCCAAACCTCCCTTCCCAAGGGTGCAAAAATTTATATAAAACAAAGGGGTTCTTCAGAAAGGAGAAGCTGCAAAGCTGGGGCAGTGGTTGTCCTTTTTTTCAGAAGCAAAGATTGGGACACAAGGTCTGGGCCAATGCAGGCAAATATGGGAAGTAGTCAGTGCAGGAAAGTCTGCAGTGTGGGACAGGCCTGCCCTGCAGGGGCCTTTCCTCTCCTTACCTTTGTCCCCTTCCCCACCAGAGAAGCTGCTGATTTCCTGGGCTTCAAAGTGTGCAGAAAGGAACATTTCTCGTGTTTCTGACCCATCCTGGATTTCTTGGGGGAGGGAGGGAAATGTGGAAGCCATCGAGTGGTGATTTGGGCTAAAGCTCATTTACCTAGAGTGTGTTCAAAGAGAAGTTCAAAGGAGAAAGCCTGAGTGGGCATCTCTTAGAATGAAAGCCCTCCTGTGTTCAGATGGAGAGCCAGGGGTGGAGAAAGAAGGGCAGGCCAGAAAGAAGGCTGCAAATGCCAGGTCTCTCCAGGTCTGCCTGTGGGCACCATTGTGGCAAGGAGGTTTCAGGGAGAAGGAACTAGAGGGGTTTCTCATCAGGGGGATGGAGAGTGAACAAAAGCGCACCAGCCAGTGTTGTTAGGCCCGTGGAGGGAAGACTCTAGAACAGAGACATCTCAGTGAAGTGTCTGGATCTCTGCAGTGCCTAGGCCTGGCTGATGAAATTCTGGCTTGTTCTGTGCACTCTCATCCCCTCCTGGTAATTTCCAGCTTGTAGCTGCATTTGGTCCTCAAGATGAAATCCTCAAGGCTTGCCCTCGTTTCCCCCATTCATTGATTGGGAGGGCTCAGTGCAGCCCATTTAGAAGAACTTCAGCTTAGAGAGACACCTGAGGCCATCACAACATCCCTGTCTTTCCTTGTCTCCCCCATCTCATCTCTTAAAGGGTCACATAACACTAACGTGTGTGATTGGCTGGTCGTGTGCACGTGGGCCATGCTGTATGTGCTGCATGTGCAGCCTGGCCCCACACACAGCTCCCGCCAGGAATGCACAGCGCCTTCATCCAGTGCTGCCCCAGCAGCAGAGAGCAGAGCCTTTCCACCGAGCAGCCAAAGGCTGTGTCTCGGGCAAACCCCCGGCCACCAGGCTGCAGTCCTGGGATGCGTTCTGTGCAGTGTCTGGGATCACCATCAGGTCTGGGCCCCAGGTCCCGCGCGCTTGTTAATGCCACTGTCTTTGACTCTTTTCCCTCCCTTGTCTCATCAGCTTCCCCATTCACAGCATGACCAGGGGTCTCCTCCTAAATAAACTACATGTCCCCAAATCCTTGTCTGATGGTCTGCTTTTGGGGCAGCGTAACACAAGACAAGTGGCAAATGGGTGTCATCTTGTGCATCTCCCATTGACCAGTGATGGTTTCCCTGCAGACCCACTGAGGAGGAGTTGTGGACCTTGCAGAGCTCTGAGGGAAAGGCCCTTTCATCAGCTGGTGACACCTACTGAAGTGGCCGAGGGCAGGGTAGGGCCCCAGCAGCTTCTTGCAGAGTCTGGTCTGACAGTCCTCCAGAGAGGAGAGCATGGGCTCCACGAAAGCCCTACCATGAAGGTTGGTTGGATTTTATGAGCAGCAGGAAGAGGGGGCACAGTTGCCAATGGGCCCTATTCCAGGCTGATGGTACAATCTGTGCAGATAAACGAACAAAGATATAAAAAAGGAAATGCAAGGTGTGTTCAGTGGTTGGCACGCCTTCCCATCTAATGAACATGGGAGCGCATGCAATGATGCTGAATTTCCCCCAGCTCGCCTGCCGCCTGGCATGCAGTGTCTGCTCAGTCAATAATTGCTCGGTGGGCCATGCTTTATGTGCTAGATGTACAGCCTGGCCCCACATGCAAAATGAATGACACGAAAAATGTATAAAAAGAGGAATAAGTAAGGTCTAGTGGGAAACAGCCTGGATTAGCTTGGGAAAACCTGTTTGCAGACTTGGACTTTCATCTCCTAACATGGAAGGTTTGGGAGCTGGGAGAGGGAATAAGCAGCTCTGTAGTTGATATTCTGGTTCAGTTGCAAATGTGGGTCAAGTTCAAAAGGGGAGTCAAAAGCAGGGAGGGAGTTGTAATAGGCACATAGCAGAGCCCCCAAGCCAAAGCAGGCACAGTGGGAAATGAGGGACAATTTAGAGCAGTGGCCTTAACCCTGTATGTGCCACAGACCTCCTTGGTAATCTAGTGAACGCACAGACCTCTGCTCAGAAAAACGTTTCAATGCATGCAATAAAATATATAAGGCTACAAAAGGAAACTCAGCATATTAAATGAAGTTGTCAAAGGATTACAAAATAAATATGCATGACAGCAGTTCACATATTTCCTCATTAACACCTTAAGACATAAGTAATGATCTAACCCGCCCCCCCCCGCACCACTGATGTGGAGACTGGGAGCCACCCCAAGCGTGGTAGGATCAGGGGTCATGGGAGCACCCACGGCAGGCAGAGTCCCAGGTGCCCCCTGTGGTTCGCTGCCTACCTTCTGAACGAAACACTACTTTCCGGTCAGAGATGAGTGAGCATAAAGGTGTAATTTTCCTCCTCCAGATTCATGGACAACATGTTAAAATGAGGGCTGGCAGCAGCCTCAAAGACCTCCAGCACTGAGCACGTTGTCATCAGTACTGAGCTGGTTTTCTCTCCTTCTGCAGCCCTGCACGAGTTCCCCAATGACATCTTCACCAACGAGGACAGAAGACAGGGAGCGGTGGCCCTCCATGTGCTCTGTGTGAGTCCCCCTCCCGCGGGTCTTCCCGGAGGGCCTGGAAGGGGAGGCCCGGCTGGGGTGGGTGCACAGTGAGGGCCCACGGAGGCATCGCGCCTCCTCCTGTCCACACGCTTGGTGTGGGCCTCCTGACCTCTGTTGGGGGCGATCTCCAAATGTATCTTCGTTGAGGCCACCAGTTTATAAGCTGAAAGATAATCTGTATGTATTTTTGGGTTGATATCAGTGCCCAAAACATGGGCTCCGGGGTAAAACAGACTTGCTCTCCACTGTTTACCCTTGCTCTCTCTCTGCTCAAACACCACTGTCTTGGGAAACCCTTTCCTCACCAGCCTTTCTAAAATACCACTTGCCTAAAATGTCTCTTACCCACCTTTCTTTTTCTCCATACCACTGATCACAGCCTGCCGTAATATTACGTGGTTATTTGTTGTTGCCCATCATCGTCATTCACATGTACGCCCCTAAACAAATGAGGCTTTGTTTTATACATGGCTCACTTCCCAGACCTGTTCCTGGCACGTGGTAGGGACAAAGAGTTTGTTACATTGACGGGTTAAATGTAAGGACTTCTGGCACATAATAGGTGGTGAATAAAAGTTTGTCCTGGCTCTTAATATCCACCATGACCCTGGTATTCCTCTGCAGACCCAGATTGAAGGCCTTTGATTTTTTTTCTCGTCCCCATTTGGGAAGTTTGGGAAAGGTGTGTGTGAAGATGGATTTAAGAAGCAGCTGCAGAGTCAGAAAGACCCAGGCCAAATGCTGGGCGCGTCACTGCTTTACCATCCCCTCAGTATTCACTCTCCCCCAGGGTGCTCTTCATTGCATTCTGGCTATTTATTGCCGTAAAATAAATCCTCCAAACTTAGTGACCTACCCAGTAACCCCTTGTGCTGCTCATGGACTCTGTGAGTCAGTAGTTCAGACAGGGCATGGAGGGAATGCTGTACCAAGGATATGGGCCTGGGGTGGAACAGCTGGGATGGCCGGTGATGCCTCTGGTGGGGCTGCAGTACCCACGGGGTATCCACATGCCCTTGTGTGTGTCCAGGCCACAGGAAGAGCTCGGCTGGCACTGTTGTCCAGAGTTCTCCCACAGGGCCCCTCCAGCACGGCCCCGTGAAGCAGCCCAGGGCTCAGAGATGCCACCCAGAGCCCGCAGTGAAGGCTAACTTGGATGTGTTCTTGGAGAAGCTGAGTGGGGGATTTCTGGGGCGAGCCCAAATCCCAGGTGGGAAGGGCTACCTTTCTCTTCTGGACTTCCAGTCCTGGGAAGGGGCTCTCTGGCAGGGTCCTCCCAAGTGGACATCATTTCCCGTGGCCTGAGCTTCTTCCAGTTATCTCTGCTGTTTAATTTTAATATCTGGAGGAGTAGTTCTGTGGATGTGCTCCCCTCCCTGGGGCCTAGATTGCTTTTGTTAAGGGCCAAAGAATAAACTGTTTGATGCAATAGCCGGTTCTTAGCGCGCAAAAAGGACAGGGTACCAGCAGGAGGTGGAGGAGGCCCTTGTCCCTCACCAGCTCTTGGAGAGGCAACTTTGCATATCAAAGCTCACAGCCCTTCTCAGCTCTGGGGGTTACTATTTTTGTTTCTCCAAGGTTATCCCCTTGCTTTTTTGGCTCTGAGACTCAACTTTACTTTTATAGGCCAGCACTATCTAATAGAACTTTCTTTGCTGATGGAAATGTTCTCTAGCTACACTGTCCAGCTGGGAGCTGCTGGCCACTTGGCAGCTGAGCACTGAAACGTGGTTGGTGGGACTGGGGAACTGATCTTTTATTTCATGTTAATTAATATGAAGTCAAATAGCCACATGTGGTAAGGGGTTGCTGAAGATGGTCGACCTACCTATGAATTTTAATTCAGCTTCTTCCCTCCTGTGGCTTATGTTGTGAGCTTGAAATCACGCAGAGATGGCAAGGACAAAAGGTGGCCCACACAGAGGCACCTCTCCTTCAGTCTGTCCTCTTAAGGGATGGGCAGGACTTAGCAGTTCAGACAAACAGGATGAAGGGAAGGTACTGCCAGCCACCAGGGCAGGATGGGGTGTTCCAATGAGGAGGAAGGACAGCCAGATTAAGAGTGAGAAATCTCATTCATCACCAGCAAGCTGAGCACATTGGAACAAGTCACAGAACTTCTGACCTCAATTTCCACATCTGTAAAGTGGAAGCACAAAGTAGGTGCTCATTAAATGTTAAGGTTTTTGGTCTTCCCCTTCTCCCCACCCTACATCCCTCTAAGGGCAGCTCACCTGTGCTCAACCATCACAAAGCACCTCCTGTCATACGACCGGAGCCAGATCCATCCAGGGCCCCGTCCTCATGTGCAACAGAACAGGGGTCCCCGAAGCCCCTCTGCTGCTGGAGTTTCCATCAAGCCCAGGGAGAGGGAGCTGCAGGGGGGATGAAATTTAAGGGGACCTATGTGATCTGGTCAGCAAGGTCCCAGCAACAGTGCACTTGCCAGGCAGACGTGTTTAGTTAAGGGATTTCACCCTGGATGAGAAAAATGATTAGACGAGCTTATGGAATTTGATGTTTACTCTTGGAAAAGTGCTGAGCATGTCCTTAATTTGTCAGTGTCAACACAAAGCTAAAGCTGGTGTCCAGAGAGGATTAGCACAAAGAAAGTAAATTATTATGTTTCGATATATCTCCCCTTACTGGTCCCCACTCCTTGCTCCTGAGACTTACTTCAGAAGGCCCAGGCCCAACCAT
Organism: Smutsia gigantea; assembly: GCA_032199065.1. Classification (NCBI taxonomy): domain Eukaryota; kingdom Metazoa; phylum Chordata; class Mammalia; order Pholidota; family Manidae; genus Smutsia; species Smutsia gigantea. The sequence goes on along the minus strand of JAVSCE010012736.1, from coordinate 73,154 downwards.
GAGGCCAGCAAGCCTGCTGGGGGTTGATTCACCAGGACCCCTGTGTGGGATATAAAACATGATGGTTAGAGCGTGCATTTTGAATGAAACCATCTGACTCTCAGGCCTGGCTTTTCCACTTATTAGCTATGTAGCCATGGGCATGTTGCTTTGCCCTGCCAAGCCTTGATTCCCCCACCTGTCCCCAGAGGTACATGCAGCACCCGCTGCTTCAGGATGCTTTGAGAAGTAGAGGCAGGCAGGTGTGCCACGCTTCAGCCGAGTGACATTGCACGCATTACACCCCTAGACCGTGGTAGTGCTCACAGCTCAGGTATGACTGCCCGACGGCCAGCTTCCAATCTCTGGGGCTCTGAGCTTGTCTGGTCCCCAGAGCCCATTCTACCAGAATGCAGGACAGCTCAGAGGAGAGGGGTCAGTGGGTAAATGCCTCAGTCTCTTGTGCCTCGGTTGGACTAAATGAAGGACATGTTCCACCTTGTCTCCCAGAGTTGCCCGAGCAGGAATAAGCTTAGGTGCCCACCCAGCACCTTGCCTGATAGCACCTTGATTAGTTGCCTGACCTTCCCCAAGTCATTTTCCTGCTCATCTATTGGAAGCCCCTGGGAGTCCCTGTCCCAGTGGAAGGACTTGCACTGGGATCCTGGTGTTTAGTTCTCCTTCTGAGGTGCAGCCTGAATAGTCTTACCTGCCCTTACTCTTGTGCCCATTAGGCCCCGCTCTAAAACCCACAAGCCGCCAGGAGGTGCAGAACCCTGGACTCCGGTCCCTTCTAGACACCCACCGACCAGTGTGCGGCATGAGCGGATCTTCTCGTGGCTCATGTCCTGAACGCAGTGCAGGAATGTCTCCCCGTGCGGACCAGGCCCCTGTACTGATGTGTGCCACCTCACCTTGCTTCCCAAGTTTGTTACTCGGCCCACTCATCCCCAGTCTAGATATTTTATATTCATTTATCTGGTTATATAGAAAATAAACTTTGCTTACCTATTCCTCTGGGATGACTTTTGCCAGCAGTCCCAATGTACGTACAGGAGTTATATATTGATGAGCTACAATTTTGTAGTATTTTTTCCTCTGAAAAGTATAAGTTCAAAAGCTAAGGAAGCAGTGAGGTGCTGCTGTTTGGATTTATCATATGTCTTAGCTTCAAGAACTAGTCTTCAGCAAATAAGAAACAAATCAATCTGGATCCAATAGTCCATGAAAAGCTCTAATATATCAGAACACACTCGACGTCTTTTAAATGCTGGTGTTCAGTGGTCTTGCTCTTTGTCAATAGTTTCCTCGTGACTCTGGAGAACCTCAGGACAAGACCTGCAGTTTATCACGCCTTGAGACATCAGAAGAAATGCTATCCACAGGGAACTTTGGTTTTTATTCCCTCTGTCATCACCCCCTACACTGCCCCTGATGTCATATAGAGACTCCAGATAGGGGTTCAAGTTTAATGAAAACCTGGCCTTAAATCCCAGAAGGAACCCAGGAACCCAGATTTGCAGCCTGTTCTTCACCAGAAGAGCTTCCTGGGGCCCAGACGCATGTCTAAGGTGAGGCTGCCTGAGCAGGAGTGCAGGACAGGGGCTGCCTTTAGGGGATGATCCCAGGAGCACCCTGGGAGGGAGGCAAAGGGGGAAGGCAGCCAGTGAAGGCTGTGGGGTAAGGAGTCACCCCTGCAGGCAGCAGCTTAACCCCGCGGGGACTGGCAGGTATGGCAGGTGGTGAGGACATGCCCCTCCAATCATCCCAACGGAGGGGGAGGGCGCTGCAGTGGGAATCCCGCCTCCTGTTGGTCACTGGCTCAGGGCTCCCGACCATGGGAGGAGAGCTGCACGAAGCCTCCGGGGACAGGCAGAAGTTGTCGGGTTGGCATGTCAGGAACGTGAGTGCCAGGGCTGGACGCGGGCACTGATGGGGTCTGCATGACACATTCCTGCTGGGCCTCCCAGATAGGGGCGGACTCGCCTCTGGGTCCAAATTTGAGCTCATCCTGAAGATCCTGGCCAGCCCTCCCTCGGTCTTTTGGCAGCTCCACCTCCCCCCACACGTGGGCTCGGCGTGTGAGTCCTGGGCCAGCAAGTGTCCTGGGTGTGATTCACCCAGCTGGGGACTCCAGAGGCCCATTTGGTAGGCCGTCCTGTCACTTCCCTCAGTCTGTCTGAACCGGTAGGGGTGGGGGAGCCGGGACGATGCTGTCCTGTCATCAAGCGAACCGCGGGGAGTCTGCAGGACACACTCCCACACCCTGCGTGGGAGGCCTGCCAGCACCACCCCCCAGGGAGCTGTGGCACCTCGCGCCCCCTCTCCAGACAGCTGGGCTTCCTAGTCAGCCCCACACTGTACCCCTTTCCTCTGCCATGCTCCGGGAATCGCTAAGGTCTTGTCCCAAAGCATGTGTTTCCTTCAACGTGTTCCCTTCAACACGGCATCTGACTTTGGACTTCACAAGTTCCACTGTGTCTCAGGATTCAGGGTCAGGAGGTCACATCCTGACTTGACCACATGCTCTCCGTGTGATCTTCAGTCCCCTGGGCCTCAGTTTCCCCACCTGTGTATGGGGATGAGGCTACTGTCTCCCTCACAGGAGTTCTGTTGTGCGATGCATCTTCACTGAAAGAAATGCACTGAGTTAAATGCTCAGGATAGCGCAGCATACAAGGCAGGGGAGAGAGAGTGAAAGGGACCCGGGGCTGCTGCTCCAGGTACAGGCCTTGTCCAGGTAGCCGAGACAATGCAAAGGTCCAGGGACGGCAGACCCTCCCTTGCAAAGATGCGTCTGTTTCACAGTTTCACAATGACTCAGAGTCCTTTCTGAACCTTTGCACAGAGACATAACATCTAAACAAACGTTGTTAATAACAGTCACAATGTTCTCTAACTCTATTAAGTTAAATTCTTTCCCTAAGGGTTGGCCTCTGTCTACTGAGGTATTATTTCAGCAAACAAAGGCAGTGCCCGCATAGGCAAGGCACCCAAACGTCTTATCAGTTCAGGACGGGCAGAGGTGGGGTTTGGGGATGTCGCTTGGGTTCCCTAAGCCCATTCAGCCTGGGGACTGATACGAGAAAGGAAGCAGGCCTGTCCCTCCCTCCCAGACGCCAGGACTCCACCCCCACCCCTCCCTCACCCTGATTCCAGGGAGCTTCTTGCTCCCCGCACAGGCTCCTGCAGATATTCCGGAATGGTTCCCATTGCTCCTGCTCTCTCATTCTCACATTTCAAGGAACCTCAGGGACTCCGGGATGATTGGCCCCACCTCTTTCATTGGGAAATTTGGAACCAGCTCCCAAGCTGTTTGTTTGGAAGACATTTGGAGTGAACTCAACCACCAGCCCTCCCCCTGGTGTAAGGAGGGCCCACACTGCTGCCCTGTTACCTAGCTCTCCACCGCAGGGCGTGTGTCCTTGACTATGGGACTCACTTTGAGAATCGCATTTCCTAAGGTTCTCTTCATATTTCTCCCAAGCATCCTAGGAGCTGTTTGCAGATAGATGTCTTGATGACATACTCTTTCATCTGGAAATCTCAAAGCAAGAATGCAAATTAGGGCCGACTGGGGCCTCATTCTTTGGCCTTTGGTCGGGTGCCTTGCACTGAATCTTGGGATGGAGCCCCAGGACCCTGAGGATGCCCTGTTCCTTGCTCAGGAGTAGATGCCAGAGGTAACAGGGAATCTGTCTTGTCAGCTACTTCATTATTGTTCTCATTTTATGCACGAAGCTGGAAGCCTGAGGATCTAATTCTTCCCTTCTTGAACTTATAACAACTGTCCTCTCCTCTGTGCTGTGGACGTCAGGGACAAGGCAGCCATGTATTATTGGCAGGTAACACAGTGCTTTTCGGCACCTGAAGCTGTGATGCGACCAGCAGTTTTGGCCTGTGCTGGGCCCTCTCATCCTCCCTGAGCACAGGCCTAAATTCATTGGAATTCATTGCTTTTTTGTTTGACGGAGTTGGCTTGAGGCAAGAGCCGCTACTCTCCTCTGTAGAGGGCAGGTCTCAGGGTCATTTTGTCCCCATGCTCATACACACATACAACACATCTGAATGCACACGTTGCACACACATATGCGTATAGTGGATACTACAACCCTTCTTTAAAAGGAAAGAGGAAGTAATTTTTAACATATTAGGCACAACTACTTAAAGTGGGATTCTGGACAAATAAATGTGTGTTTGTGTGTGTTTTCAACATCTCCTTTGACAACTCAGCACCCCACTGGAAAGGGAGAATGGCCGGGCATGGAGTCAGAATGTAGTTTAAATTTGAGCTATGAGTTTTTAAAAGTTAGCAACCTTTCATTCTTCCTTGCAAGCCCGCTTATGCTTTGAGCATCTTAGCAGGTGTCACCACCACCCACTGAGTTGCTCATCTTAGGAGTCAGCTTCTATTTCTCTCCCACCCCTCCCATCAGCGAGGCCTGGCCATTCCACCTCCAACCTGTGTCTCCATCCCATCTCCTCTCTCCATCTCCAGAGCATGGCCATTCTCCAGGCCACCATGCCCCTCACCTGGACCAGGATCTCACTGTCACGTCCATATTCCATGGAGTGGCCCAGGGGATCCTTTAGAAACACACGGGGATTGGGATGCACATGTTCTGCGTGCTCCGGCCCCCCTGCCTCTCCAGACTCATCTCCCAGCTGCTCCACCGCTGACCACACTTCAGCCCACAGGACTTCCTTCTGATCCTCAGACATTTCTGGTCCATTGCACCTTGGATACCTGGAGCACCCCCTTCCTTTAAATGCAGGTTGACCATCTATAGCGCTGTCTTGTGTCGTTTGTTACACACATCTCTGTTCTCGCTTGTGCGTGCACACTAACATCCTGCTGCCTGGAAATTTTGTTCTACTCTTTGCTCTGCTGGCAAGGGAACCAGATTTTTCTATACCAAAAATGGCAAAAAGTGAATCCTCTTTTCTCCCTTCCTATAGTAAATAGACAAGTCAGTTCAGAGAGGAATCTGTTCAAACTAGAAAGAGCTCAGCATGACTAAAGAGATGATTTACTGTGTCATCCCTTATAAAATTAGCTGGCTCTTATAAAAAAAATTGTTGCAAGGAAGGAAAAGGCTCTTTTGCAAATGTATTCGCATCTGCTTGATGTAGTGATGGTGCTGGCATGGAGACAGAGCATGGGAAGGGAAGGGAATGGAGGGGTCCTGTCAGACGTGGCAGAGACTCCAGTTGTTTCCCGTTGTCATGTTTGTAATCACAAACTACAGAGAAATCGCCCTCGCTGGCATCAGCAGGACAGCCCGGGGGCTTCGGGTGCCTTCTGGTCACTGCAGTGCTGAGGGCCTCTGCCTGTCTTTGGGGTAAATGGGGGATGACACCAAACCCATTCGCCAAAGGAAAGAATGACTGAGGCGAGGATGTCAGTATCTTAAGCTTGTTGATTTCTATGGGGGCAAGAAGGTGGTGGGCCATTCTGGGCCACCACCACCACTGACCAGCTCTACGACTCAGCAAGTCACTTGCCCTTGGGGATCTTGGCTTCTTCACCTTTACGTGAGGAAGATATTCTCAAGGTCTAGTCCAACGCCAAGATCTAAAACTCTTACAGTAAAGATAAGAAGACTCCCGAGTGCCTTCAAGCACCCACCTGTGGACAGGAAGGACGGTGTCCGATTCCCCAGGACGCCGCCCTTCTGAGGACCCTGACGTTCCAGGAAGCACACAGCAGCCTCGCTATTGCCCAGCTGAACGTCACCAGGCAGGAGGTGAAAGTCGCCAGCCTGAGCACTGGGCTGGCTGTCACGGGCACTCTGGGAGGCTGTGTGCCTTGTCACGGGCACATCTCCATGGCCCTGGGGTTAGATCAACTCATGTGACCAGCGCGGGCAGAACAAAGGCCCAAAGCTGCTCCATAATAGGGGTGGGGCTCCTGCAGAGGAACAGGAACCCCTGCCCCCACATCAGTATTAATAGCAAGGAGCAAGATGCCAGGCGCTGCCTGACTCAGCCTGCCCATGGCCCAGCTCCTCCAGGCATGGCCATCGCAGCCCTTCTGCCCATGCACAGGCCTCAGGGTGGCAGCAGAGCAGAGAGGTCATCTGCTGTTTGCTCCTCTGCCGTAAGCATGCCCACCAGGCTTCCAGGCCACTGACACCCCATCTCATTTTCCAGCCACAAATGTACCCAGTGGTACAAGTGCATCAGAGGGTTTTCCTGGAGTGCAAAGAAAATTCAACCAAGTAGTTAGGAATCTCTTATCTCCTGTGAAGATGTGTACACGGAAGAGTGGGAGAAAGAGAACCGTGACAGGTGTGACTGTGAAATGTACAAAGTGAGCACACTGAGGCCAGGGGAAGTCACTAGTGCAAGGGAACAATTGCTTCTGTTATGTTCAGACCAATGCATGGGTAACGACCTTGGGGTCAATCAAAGGAAGGAATATCTGCTGAGAGCTTCGTGACTGAGAGGTGCAGAATGGAGACGGAGGGATAGAGAAGCATAGGTCTCATTTCCTCGGAGTCTGACATCTTGTAAAACACGTACTTGGAAACATCACAGTAGTGAGAGGCCCGAGCAGCTTTCCAAGCACTGGTGGGTACATTCGTGTGTCCTGTCTTATGGCCTTTCTCATTCCCATTTTGCAGATGAATGAGTAAGGCTCTGACAGGGGAAATGACTTGCCCCCATAATGTACATTTTACTTCCTTTCACAGATGAGCAAATTGAGGCACTGAAAATTTAAGCAACTTGCCCAGAGCACACAGCTTGAGTGACAGAGCTGGGGCTTGACCCCAGGCTGTAGGGTTCCAGGGCGGGGGTTGCAGAAAGGGAGGCTCCCTTCCTGTGACAGTGACTTGGATGATGACTCCGGGAGGGACTCCCGTCTGGATCAGTGGTCACGTTGTTTGATTAGTTTTCTCAGCGTTTATTCTAGACATGGCTCTAGAAACAACCTGATTTCTCCAAGCTGCCAGGGAACCAGGGAGTTCCTGGAGGGAGGGACCTGGGGCTGTGGCTGTGCTCTCAGGGTAGCATCAGCCAGCCTCAAGTCCAAGGCCAAGTGAGCTGGGCATCCTTGGACAGGCGTCACATCCCTCCATGCCCAGACCCCTGAGTGGCTGGGGCCTGCTCTCACCTCTGCCTTGTCCGTACCCCAACGTGAAGCACCTCTAGGCCAGACGCGGGTCACGGCTCAGGCCTGGACCCTGCCTTGACCCTCTGCTCCCATCTCAGCTGCGAGGCTGCATGAAAGAACAGAAGCCCAGGGCCAGCGATGTTTGCAGGGCTCAGCTGGCTCTCTCTGTTACCCTCATTTGTCTGAGATTCCAGAAGTCTTTGAATAGCACTTGTGATAATTACAGAATTCCCACATATATTGAGAAACAGCTATATAAATAGCACAGCTTGGTATTTACGAAGTGCCAGTTTTCTGTAAATATAGAATTTTGGCAATTACTGCCAAGCAGCTCGTCCACCTTCTGGAGCCAGCACTTGTCTTATTTCAGCCCTTTTCATGGGACACTTCACATCACTTCTATCTGTGGCTAATCTCGTGGCCTCAACAGATACAATTGCGTACAGCATCCAGGCAATCTGAAACTGAGAGCAGTGATTCCCAATCTGTTTTGGAGTGTGGGGGCTCCTTCTTCACTGCCCACTCCTCCAGCGGCCATGCCCAGATGCCCGACCCCCTTAGGGTTCTGACCTGGTCTGTGGTCTACAGATTGGAAACCTGGGCTCATTTATTGATCTAGGGCAATATTTCCAAACTGTTTTTTCAATGTGAAGTTATTGTCTGTTTATTTTCTAAATGCAGGTTTCCTCACAGACTTTAAATACACTAATCCGGACCATGACTCTCCACATGGGAAGTATAATCACAGAGTTTACAACACTGACCACAAATCTCTCCTTTTCACAGAATACTTTACAGTTTGCAAAGCAGCCTATGTTGAGTAACAACTAACCACCCTCAGGGCTCATTAACTGACCTCAGCTCAGCTCTCAAAGGAACAATATTATATCAGTTAGCTTTTGCTGTGTAACAAATGGCATTTGAGTAGTTTAAACCTAAATTTAAACCATTTATTTAGCTCATAGTTCTGTTGGTCAGCAATTTGGGTTGGGCTCAGCCGGGTGGTTCTTCTGGTCATGCCTGGGCTTCCTAATGTGTATGTCATCAGCTGTTGGCAGCCAGGCAGTTTGGCTTTTGGCAGTGCAAGCAATTGGGCTACATGCTCTGGCATCCTCCATCAGGCTAGCCCAGGTTTATTTACTGGCAGCTGGACAGGGTCCTAGAGATCAATCAGAAACTGCCCTAGGCTCCCCTTTGGCATAGCATCGCCTCCATCCCATTCTGTTGTTCAAAGCAATTCACAAGGCCAGGTCTCATGAATCCTAAGCCAAGAAGAAATGAGCATGAGAAATGAAGGCTTCCAGATTTCTGGGGTCTTCAGAGAGGCAATTTGCTTGGGGAGAACAGGGCTGAGGTTATTTTTGAAGCTTTGATTGTACAACAGAAATTTTTGGACCTAGATCACATGTTTATTTGGGTTGCCAGGAGAGGAAAGGGCTGCTGGCAGGGATCACAAAGAACTAAAACCACCTGCAGTCCACTCCTCTGTGCCCCCACTGGTGAGTCAAAACTTCTCCTTCCCAATAAAATAATATTCTTAGGCTTCAAAGCCCACCAATCAGAGATGACCAGGAAGACCCTTCAGTCACACATAATACAAAATTAGATTCCTTTAGGATGTTGCAGCAAGGGGGAACATGCCCAGAGGAGCTTTGGAAAGCAACTCTGGGAGGGGAAGGTTAGACTTGGGCTGCGTGTCTGAGGAGGGCTGGTAGAAGAGGGGGTAGACCTAGCATGGATACTGTCCAAAAGTGGGTACAATTTGGTGATTGGATATCTCTGTAGGGTTTGTCTAGGAGACAGTAAGATGTGAGTAGTGCTGTGCTTGTCATTGGTAAGGAGGCATTGCAATCACCCAATAGATGGGATGATGGTTGTCTGGGGTGTGGGGTTCAGCTTTTGCCTGTTAGACGGATTGCTCAGAAGCTGTTGGCCTTCGTGGAAATGTCAGAGTTCCGTTGGGAACAGTGTGATTCGGTTGCTGGTAGGAAGATCTTTATTGCATCATAGGCTAGGATGGAAGTTGGTCAGTAAGAGACTACCACGTACTAGCCTCCGCTGTCTGCTGTCTGTGGTCCTACACTTCAACCATTTTGGAGGCATGGCAGGCTCAACAGTGAGTCACCAAAGGGGGCAAATAATTGAGCTGGCAGGTTGCAGCCAGCAATCTGGTACCTCCCTTTGACTAAGGAAAACACTACACTTGTGGGCACTTCCCAGAAGAGCCCTTGCTCTGTCAGCCTGGAAAGTAGCACATGGATTGGAAAAGTGACTCTTGGAACATCCCTAGATAAACCACTTGACTGCCAACAGGAAAACCAGTTGTGGCTGCCTGGCCCTGCCAACTCCCAGGCCTCCAGCGAAGCTGTGGAAAGTCATGCAGGGAGCATACCTAGAGGCTACCATTAGCACACATAGGGTCTCTGGATTAATGACAGAAGACCAGTGATGAAATGACACCCCTTTCTGGGTGGAGCAATCCAGACAGAGCATGGGACCCAACCACAGGGTGGAGGCTGGGAGCTCACACCCTCAGCTGGAAGGCTTGTGCAGTGCTCAACCTGCACAGCTGTCCTCAGCGGTCTCTGCATTCTTTGGTAGAAAGTTCTCTCTGAATTATCTGTCACAGAGTGTACAGTATGGCCATTATTCTGCTTAGTTCAGTACTTTACATGAGATTGTTGTTTGTTCTATCTCCTAGCACTTAATAAAGAAGATTCTTTAGCCTATATCTATCAGGCAACAAATATACAGTCAGTTCTCATTATACCCAGATTCTGTATTTGCAAATCTGATCACTTGGTAAACTTGTTTGTAACTCCCAGATCAACATTAACAGTCACAGATGTGTGCAGAGGGCTGACTTCACATGCACGTCTCAGCTGAGGTCCACCAGGAGATTCCTTAGCTTCTTTCCTCAGCTCTAGAGCTATCAAGAAGCACCCTTCTCACAGTGTACGTGGGGCCATGTGCTTTGCATTTTTGTGCTTTTTTGGTGAGTTTTCTGTTTAAAATTACCTCTGAGCACAATGCTGAAGTGCTGTCTAGTGTTCCTAAATACAAGAAGGCTATGATGTGCCTTACGGAGAACATGTGTGTGTAAGATTAGCTTCGTTCAGGCAGGAGTTACAGTGCTGTGAGTTCAATGTTAATGACTCAACAGTATGTATATTAAATAAGATGGCTTCAAACAGAAACATACATACATAAAACAAGATTATCAATCATTTAAGTAAAATGTGATTTGAAGCTCACTGGAACCTAATCCTCTATTTCCTGTAGGAGAAATGGTTCAGTATTCACTAAATGTTCATGGCAACTTTGCAAAATACACCTACTGCAAATAACTAGCATCAGCTCTATCAACATGGTCTACATGCACTTGCAGCAGAGAAGTGTGGGCCATTCGTTTCACTGCAGCAGCGTCCATAATTTTAGTCCATGCCCTCGCATCAGTTTAAAGGACAGGGTGGCACAGCATTAGGAACAGGGGCTCCAGCATCGAGACCTGCGCTGCAAGTCCACCTCCATCCTGAGCCTGTGGTGTGACTGTAGGTATGTCACATGGCCTTCCTGAACTGAGTTCTCCCTTCTCTAAAATAAAAAACTAATAGTCCTTATGTCATGAGGTGTCTGTGAGAATTAGTGAAAAAAAATGTATATAAACCACTGCACAGTGCTGGATTCACCAAGTCCTCAGTGAGTGTTGGCTATTAGCAGGGAGATGAGCCTGGCCTTTGTCAGCAGGAAACAGAGAGCAGAGGTGAATCAGAAGTACCATGAGATCATTTTATTTCAAGCATTTTGAATTTCCAGAAAGGCAGAGACACTTGTGTTCACATGCTAAAACCCAGATATATTCAAGAGCCAGATACTAAAGCATTCAAGATTATCTGTGTTAATGTCCCTCTCCATTAATGTGAAACTGAGATCTAACAATATTTTCATCTGCATTGTGAATGTTGAAACTGGGTCTCTCTTTAGTTAAGACAGTCTAGCTTCCTGCAGGAGCCCTGTAATGATGAGGTTGGACCTTCTATAAAAGGAGCCATTTCTTCTTTTTTCCTTCTCTTAAATCATAGTTCCAGGGCATTGTTACAGATAGCCCATGAGAGACAAGGCCATTCAGGAAATGTGACATGTGCTCAGCACAGTTGCTTACCATTCTTTGGCTAAGTTAGGGACACCTGTATCTTACAGATTATGCCAGATTTTCAAATTTCTAGTATCTCATCTAACTGCATGACTTCACTCTGCTTTCTAGTTCCCTTTATATCCTTTCCCTTCTTGCCTATCATTTTCAAGGAAGTTTTTTCCTTGTTATTTTTCCAAGAATTCCATTAGCCATGGACAAAAAAAGTACCAAATTCCCTAACTGTATCTTTCCAAGAGACTTCCTGGACTGTCACTTCTCTTCTTCCTCTATAGGCTCATGTCCTTCCCCAGGCTCAGGGGTTTGGTCCTAAGCAGAGAATCTAGTTCCAACCTCATTGTCCATCCCTACCCTCCCCATTAATGTCCCCTCCCAGGCTGGTCCCTTTATTTCCCTTTTACATTACTTTACCCAGTGGTACATTCCCAAGCCTAGTGGTATTTTCAAGTCATAATTATATATATGTATATACATAAAATATCACAATTATGTATATGTATACATTCAATGAAGATGCATATCCAGAATATTTTTAAAAACCTGTTACATAGCAATAAGAAAAAGATGGACAACCACACAGAAGGAAAAAGAGCCAAAGACTTGAACAAGCACCTTACAGAAGAGGAAATTCAAATGGCCAAAAGTTGCTCAAGTCCATTAGTCGTCAGGGAAATGAAAACTAAAACCATAATACAGTACCACTCCACAGCTGCTGGCATGGCTAAAATGAAAGACCGGCAATCCCAAGTGTTGCAAGGATGTGGAGAAACTGGAATGCTCATCTGGTACTGATGGGAATATAAATCAAGGCAGTGACTTTGTAAAGCTATAGTAAATACTGAAAGTGAACAGCAACACAGGGTTGCTCTGGAACGAAGTAATCCCACCCTTGTATATTAACAAAAATGCATATGTCCTAGAATGTTCACAGAAGCACCTGTAATAGCCAAACACTGGAAACCACCCAAATGCCCATCAGTAATGGAAAGAGTAAATAAATCATGCTATGTTCACACTATAGGACACTTCACAGAAATGGTAATGATCTATAAGGATCTACAACTACTTTCAACAATGTAGTTGAAGCTCACGAACAAAGTATTGAGGCCAGAAACAAGAGTGTGGACTATGTGATTCCATTCATACTAAAGTACAGAAACAGAGTCAGGATAATGGGAGTTAGACTATGAGAGGGCTTGTGGGTGCTAGGCATGTTCCATTGTGTCTTGATCTCATTACTGATTCCATAGCTATATTCAATGTCTAAAAAATTCTCAAGCTGTTTAATTACAATATTCTATTCCAATAAGAAAGGAAACATAAAACAGCATCCCTGAGTCGCTGGTGAAAAGGCAGCTCCAGGCACTCCCAGCTCTGGGCAGCCGCCTGAATGGAGGGCCCGGGTTAGATGCCAGCTGGTGCGGGGGTTCTTCACACCAGCAGTCCGGGGGCTCTCTGGGATGCTGCTCGCACTTTTCCTCAGTGAGTTCAAGTGGCCAGGGTCACGGCTGTTAGCCTCACAGCATGGGCAGGTGGTCAGCCAGACCCTGCAGCCAGCCTGCCTCCCATGCTGCTGGCTGATGGACATCTGTACTCATAAGAGCAGACACAGGAAGCACCCTATACGCATTTGCTATGATCTTCTTCATTCTAGAGACCGAGAAACTAAGGTTCAGAGGGGACAGACGGCTTGCCCAAGGTCACATTTGGTGCAGAGCTCCCCTTGAGACCAGGGTCTCCCAAACCCCAGACCTTGCCTTTAAAGGAAGGGCCCTTGTGCCAGGAACAGGAGAGCAAGGGACTCATCCACTGCTCCCAGCAAGGGTTCTGTGCCCGCACAACCCAAGCAACCTAGAAGCGGCCTGGAGCCCTCCACACAAGTGTCTCTGCCCGCACACCTGTTTTAAATGCAAACGAATTCTTTAATCTGCCTTGAAAACTCAAAAGCTGTTCCTTTACACAAATATGAAACCAGAAGGTTCTGAGGCCGGTAGCATCAACTCCTGCACATTGTACATTGCAAACAATATGGGAGGGACGAAGCCAGTGCCACAGAGCAGAGTAAACATCACATGTGTTACGTGTGGGGGGTTAATACTGCATGAAAACTGGCAGGCGGGTTTCCTGACATTCTGCCTCTGTCAGTGCTGCGCGAAGGCACGAGTTTGCATTTGCCTCATTTCCAAAATGATTCTCAGAAATGGAAGAGGAAGCTGAGGAGAATAACCAAAATACCTCTGATGTCACTCTAACTCATTTGTTACAACCACCATAGATTAGTTAGGAGTGTTGATAAAGAGGAAACCATTTGAATAACAATGTCACCTCAAATGTACTTGAAATGAGTAAACATTGAAGTAATTTCAAAATTACAGATAATTTAGTACTAACACCCCTTCCCCCACTCAGCCCCTGCTTCTTGGGGGAAAACCATGCAAACCATCCTTGGTGAGACCATGAGACAGTGAAAACTGAGAGCTCGCTGCTTTCAGAAATCTCCATATGTATAGTTCACATGTTCTGATTTTACAGCAGCTTTTTACTCTATTCTCCCTTTGTGGTGAATATACCTTGCTTAAACCTTCCAATAAAATGTACCTTTTAGGCTAAAAGTTTCCATGAGGGAAACTTTTCAGACAGAAAAGAACAGCTTGGGTGAAACTCAACAGTAATAAAGGTGACGACAGCGGTGCGCCCAGGAGAAGTCTCTAGAAGATGCTGGGGTGCCCTGTTCCCCTCCCCCTCACATTTTGTGCTCAGGGCAATGGGGCTCCTTCCCCCGCAGCGCCCTCCTCTCCCTCTCCCACTTCCTCCCCATGGTCAGGGGAAAACTACCCTTCACAAGTATCATTATCTCCTTTGTACTGTCCCTGAGTTAGGCCAAATCCTGAAGGGAGAGGATTTGGGGTGTGATCCAAAGATGTGGGGCCCCCTCCCCACCATCTGCAGGGAAGCACAGACTGCTTGCATCTCAGGATTAGTCTGAGGTACATGGTCTCATTTCTTATCAGTCATTTCTAGAATCAGTCTAAAAAAATTTCCCCTGAGATTTAAGAAATTTTATCAGCATTTAAATAAAACAGGTATAGGGGACATTCTTAGGACTTGGGACTTTAGCAAGCCAGCCTGTGGGATGGAGCTGTGTGCAGAGCACCTGAGGCCCTCTTCCCCAAGTTATCCGGGTTTGCAAGTCATCAGCTGCAACAAGTTAGTCAACATGCAATGCATCGCTCCTACTATGTATAGGCTACCAGGCCTGCACGTGGGGCAGGGGAGCAGGGACTGCGTGAGGGAAAAGCCTCTGCTCCTGCCCTCCGCAAGCTTGCAGTCTGGCAGGGAGCCAAGCCAAAGGCAATTCTGAAGAACAACCCAAGCGACCCACCCCACAAAACCTTGTCAGATCAGTCCTCGCTGGGGACCTGCCTCGGGCAGGAAGGGGAGTGACTAGGGTGGGGTGGGGACCGGAGAGTGATTGGCTGAGAGGCGATGTGCCGAGGAGACACACCTGAGCCAGGTGGTGAATGCTGAGGCCCAAGTGAGAATTGTCCTCCCATCTATACAGATTGTGGACACTCTGCACATATGTGTTTATTAGATACAGAAACATAAGTGAGTAATCATTGTGTTGGAGGTCAGAAGAGGGCTGGTCATCTTTTTGCAAATTAAGCCTCCTGCTTTTGGACTTCCTCTTACTGAGAAAGCAAACCTTAAGGCAGGGTTCCTGCATGAGAGCAAATTGCCTGGAAATCAGAACGAGCTTCCAGGGGAAATCACTCCTGTTTTGTTTTTTAAACTGCAAAGATTTGATTCGTCCTGCTGTATTGTTGATATTCCTTTGACCTCAAGATGAACATTCAAGTCGGAGGAGTCCCATGTTTGCCACATTTACTCCAGGATAGTTGCCCCAGAAGTAGGGCAGCATCTCAAAATGAGAGAGAAGTTTCAGTATCTAGATGTCAGTGACAAACGTCTTCAATACTTCATTTTTAAAGCGTTGAGCCCTGACTCGGGCTGTGCTTGAGGGAAAGTGGAGGAAGGAAGGCACCCAGGAGATGGTCGCTGGTGAATGGAGTGTGTGGTGGCAGTGGCCTGAGGAGAGGGAAGGGCTGACAGGCATGTGGGCTCCTGAGACGGTGGGAGAGGCGAAGCACCCAACACCAGCTGTGAGCTGGGCGGTTTATCCGGCCCTCCCGCGACAGTCTAGGGTGAGACTGAAGGTCAGGGCCGGCCCTGCTCCTGTTACAGAGGGACCCGTGGGGGTTCCTAATGTCCCACAGGCTTCTCACCTCTATACAGTGGGGATCATACCTCCCACAAAGCGTTAAAGAAAGGATCAAATTAAGTTGTATGTATTTAAGGCACTTAGGAGCATTCCTGAGACATAGTAGGTGCTTAGTAAGTGGGCATTTGTGGTAGTTACCATGACCTTATTTATTCTTCAGATGAGCCAGTGGAGTGTGCCTTACTACTCCACTGTAGAAGTAAAAAGCAAGCTCTGTGACATGAAATCACTTCTTCGGGGTCACGCATAGGATGAGTGGCGGTAACAAGATGTGGTCCCGTAAGCATCTAATCCACAAGTGGGTGT
The DNA here is from genome assembly GCA_032199065.1 of Smutsia gigantea. NCBI lineage: Eukaryota > Metazoa > Chordata > Mammalia > Pholidota > Manidae > Smutsia > Smutsia gigantea. The sequence continues at coordinate 57,317 of JAVSCE010012736.1, read as the reverse complement.
CACTACTTATGGAGGGAGCCCATGGCAGAGAAACGGAAACTGGATACTCCCGGCCTTTTGCCCAGAAGGTGAGCTCTGTTTTGAAGTATGTCACAGAAAATGGCGGGCCAGCCAGTGACGTTCCAGAGGGCCCAGACCACGGAGCACTCATTCAGCAAGTGCTGACTGAGGTCCTGTTATGTGCCAGTGGGCGCTGGTGCTGCGATGCAAGTGCGGGCAGAAGGGAGGGGCACAGGAGCCTTGGGAAAGCCCGCCTGCAGGAGCCCACCCCTGGTGGGGGCGAAGTCCTCCCAGCCCAAGAGAGCGAGCTGCGTTTTGTGCTCAGGGGAGAACTGTCACCACGCTTCGTGGGGAGCCAACAACCAGGAAATGTTGCGCTAATAGATACACGAGGTTTCCAGGGACAACTGGTCGCCCAAAGGTGGTGCCCGGGCTGTTCTTCACAAACTCCTGAGCATCCGTTCCTGCCTCAGGGACAATCTATGGATGTAAGTGACAAGGCTTGTCTTCACTTACATTCCAGAATGTACTCACTGAAGTGACTTGTATCCTCTTTGAAATAGTATTCTGGGAGGCCACACTTTTATTCTGATGTTACTTTGTCCCAAGTATTTGGGGGACTCTTGTTAGTCAGGTGAAGAGAGCTGGTGTTTGTGAGTCCCACTAGAAAGTCAAAGTCCTGATGTTTTGTTCACACTTCATTTTAGCCACAAAGATGATTACCTGGACTGGCCATGCACTTGATTCCATTATTTTACCTCCAGAGAGTTCTTGGCCACACCCCAAAATCAAAACCACCCTTTAAGGACCTGAGTTGCTCCATTTGACGTTATCAGAAAGGACAAGCTGTAGACTCTGAAAGCAGTTCTGAAGGACAGTAACACATCACAGAACTCCTTGCTCAGGCGGTCCTGAGAGGGGCCCAGTTTGCACTTGGCCTTGTGGGAATCCAGCCAGGGAAGCTGACACGGTAACTTCCTGCAGAGAGGGAGAACGCAACAGCAGGAAGGTGGACGTTTTCCATTCCCTGTCTTTGTTCTGGGCGTCTTGCCACCAGGCATGACAGCAATACCATCAGGAGGAAGCTGGAGAGAAAAAAACAACCAAGCGTCAAAGCCCCTGAAGTTTCTGCCCTTGGGAGTGGACACACGCGGGGAGGACTGTCAAGGGACATCATTCTTCATCAGACTAGAATTCACGAGGTCAGAGGTTGTGGGACAGGAGGTTAATAATCCTAATACCTAACACCTGCTCCTCCTGTTTAGGGCATTTCTGAGCAAAGTACAATAGCAAGATTAGGAATTAGGCACGCCAGTGGAAATTCTGGTACAGTTCGCTGGATTTATACATGTAAGCCCAAGGTCCAAGTGAAGCTTCCTCTTCTGTGCACTGTGTCTCAGATGGTATGGTTGCCAGAATGCACCCGACTACCCACAAGGGACAGAAAGGAGGCAGGTGTCTTGCCAATGGGTTTCAGCCCCGGGCAAGTTTGCTATGGATTCAATGTGACCAAAGAAATTGACAGCAAAACGTTCTTGGGGTGAAAGGCTTATACCCAACTTTATTTCCAGGGTGGCAGATCAGTCACTAAAATCCTGTTCACTCAGAGTGAGTCTGCATGCAGCAAGCCGGTCTCTGCCTCTGGGCCCCTCTGACCACACAGCTGTCCTCTGGGCCTCTCTGCCTGCAGTTGTCCCACACAGTTGTCCCACACAGCCGTCCTCTGGGCCTCTCTGCACAGTCGTCCCGCACAGCCGTCCTCTGGGCCTCTCTGCACAGTCGTCCCGCACAGCCGTCCTCTGGGCCTCTGCACAGTCGTCCCGCACAGCCGTCCTCTGGGCCTCTCTGCACAGTCGTCCCGCACAGCCGTCCTCTGGGCCTCTCTGCACAGTCGTCCCGCACAGCCGTCCTCTGGGCCTCTCTGCACAGTCGTCCCACACAGCTGTCTCAGTCTCTGTCCTTGGCGCTGCCACCACTCCAGCCTCTGCTCTGCTCCCCCACAGCCTTGCAGCCGTACCACCGTGTCATGCCCAGAGCACTGGGCAGAGCTCTTTATATAGAGTCAACAGCCATGTATTGCCCACAGGTGTGCAGCGAGCTAGTCAGCCAGGGCCAGGTGAGAATCCTGGCCACAGGAACTCTCATTTTATCCACAGCAGGCACATGAGCACGGCATTTGGCATGAAGCAGGGTTCCCAGTAGTAACACATGCTCACCAGGAACTTGAACTCTAACCTCAGATTAGCTTCCTCGAGGAAGTAATAAGAGGAATGGGCAGGGACTAGAAGTGTGGGAACAAGGAACGGATGCTTTCTCCTAGCACCAGATCTAAGGATTACAGAAGAATAACGCTGTATGCCACTGAGGACCATAATATTCATAATGAAAACAAAAAACTGTAATTTGAAAAAACAGTAAAAGAGCTAGTGGGAGAGACCACATGGATTTAAAAGCGATGCAGCTCATTCGTTATGCTCTGAGTACTTACTGGGCTGGCTGTGGTGAAGAAGAAGTGGGAAATATAAGAAGTGGCTCATAACGCAAGGGGCTTACCGTGTAGCTGGGAAGACGATATATAACCACACAAAATTAGTGAGCCCTGTAAGAGCAGACAAGAGCTAGTGTGTAGATCAGACAGCAAGCGTGGACACCAGGCAACCTGGAGAAAGGAATTCCCAGTGTCCACACGGATAACAGGCGTGTCTGCACTCCCTCGGGAGTCAGCTGGCCGGGCCTCTGGGCGCGTAGAGAGCCGCTCCCCTCCACGCAGCTCGTGTTCAATTAAGACCAGATGAAAGGGCTTCTTTTTCTGGCTCTTGCTCCCATGTGGAGATGAAAGGAATCAAACATCTAGGTCAGCAGCAGTCCCGCCCTTCGAAGGAGTGACGGTGTTAGCAGGCTCTGCGACAGTTTGGGGGCCCAGGGGTCTAGGCTCTGCTGCGGCCACTAGCCCCCACTGCGGTGTTCACGAGGTCACCTGCTCCCCACTGGGGGAAGTCTTGCAGTATTTCTGCAGGGCTGGGACAAAATGCAATTTCCAGTTTGGAGGCATATGTTCTTGGATTCCTGGAAGAGCCAGAGAACTGCTTAAGTTTCATTTTCAGTTTTACTGATAAAAATTGACTGATGTGTAGGATGCTTTCATTTCCTTGGAAGTACACACTATTCCGTAAAACCCGAGAATGGGTAGCTGGCCGGAGCTGTCTTACTCTCCCCCTTCCCCAGGACGGGGCTGGGAGGAGCATTTTGCGGCCGATCATGAATCCTTAGCCACACCTTCCCTGAGCCCCTGAGCTTGTGCAGGAACCTGGTCACAGGATTATCAGAGCTGAGAAAAGATTTTCCTGTGATGACACGTGATTCCAAACCTTTTCATTCCCCTGCCGCCTTATTTTTTAGCAATAGGTTATAAACCAAATCTCATCAATGTATAAGAGAGAGCTGCTCCATGGAACTTGGCTGGAAGGACGAAAGGCCTGCTGGCCCCGTCCCATCCCTCCTCAGCCCCAGCCCTCTCACCTGCACCTACCCCCAGCTCCGGAGCACGGTGAGCAGGAGAGCACACTTTGCCTTCATTTCAGGGACAGCAGACCAGTGAGTTTTAAGCTCTTTTTCAACTTGGAGGTTCTCCGACTCTCTGTGGCATAGTCATACAACACATCAAGTCATCTGCCCACGGGAGTAAATCCAGGCTTTGCCTCTCCAACCTGGCCCTGTTACAGCCTCTCCTTTCTTTGAACTTGGAGCTGCCTTTTCTGCAGCTGCAGAGCCTGGAAACCCAGTACCATCTGCCGTGCTGAATCCACCACCTGGCCTTCTCTGTCCTCACTACTCAAGGCATGGTCCACGGACCACCTGTATGGGTTTCACCTGGGCACTGGACAGAACGCAAAATCCCTGGCCCCACCCCAAATCTACTGTGTCAGAATCTGCATCTTAACATCACTGTGTGAGAAGCGCGCAGCACTCTGCCCAGTCTGCCTTCCGTCTCTGCCGCCCATTAGCCCATGAGCTCAAAACCCCTGGACCTCTGCCATCACTTGGCTCTGGGTTGGCCAGCTCTCTGGTGCCATGCGCACTCCAGAGTCCAGCTGAGGCTAGCATGCTCTCAGCTTAACTACCCACCCACTGCATCCCCACGGTGTGTTCCAACAGCCCTGACCTTCTTCCATTTGTTCCACCTGCTCTCCCTTTAGAAGGTTAACCAGTGTGCGTCCCTCCAATCTCAGCCAAGAGGTCACCTCTCTGTAGCCTCTTCACACTCCAGTCTGCGTGAGTGAGGAGCTCTCTGTACCTTTCCTGGGATAGCTGCTGCTGCAATGTGTAATTACACACCTATCTATGGGATTGTTTGGTTAACATTTCTCTCCTCATTAGTCTCTGATCTCCATGAAGACAGGGACCATGTCAGTTTCACTCATGACTCCATCCCCAAGGCCTGACCCTGTGCCTGACACATCATGGATGCCCCATAGGCATTAAGCTGAGTGAAAGACGACTGATATACAGGGTAGATGCCGTAGGATTCCAGTTATGTGGCATTTCTAGCCAAGGAAACTAAAGAGACAGCAAGAAGATCATTGGTTGCCTGGAGATGGGGTAAAAGTAAAGATTGTTTGCAAATGGGTGAGGGTTGCATATTGCATAAATTTACCAAAAATCATCAAATTGTACAGTTACAAAGGTTGAATTTTATAGTATGTAAATCATACCTCAATAAAGCTGTTCAAAAAGCACATGGATGAAAAGCAATGAAATGAAGCAGCCTCTCCCAAGTAACTGCATCGACATGGCTGTTGTCATATACCAGCCCCTCACTCCTTCCGAAGAAGAAAAAGTGCGCGCTCAGCAGCAAGCCCGGTGAATTACCAGGCCACCAACAGCTCCCGCCCCGCCCCCGCCTCCTCCCCAGGCTGAGCTGAGCTCTGGGCAGATGCTGAAACTGCGGTTCCTTTGATGGTGTCCCAGAGCCAGGGCAAGAGAAGATGCATGATTTCTAATAAGCCCCTGGTTGTAGCTCTGTCTTCTCTCTAATTAGACAAGTCCAAGTCTCCTTTGGGCACAGCTCAAAAATCAGGACATCTTTGCAGCTATCAATGCGGAGTTTGGCAAAATAACCAAGTATTGGGAACTGTGGTGTGCCGAAGGCCTTTTTCCCTCCAGATCATCAAAACTGCCCAGCCAATTTTAGTTATATTAAAATTCTTCTTCAGACTGCATTCTTTTCTCTTCTGGATTTACATGGTTTTCCCAGTCACTGTGCAGATGAGTTCCAGCCTGGGACAGGGAAGAATGTGGACCTAGCGTGAAAGGTGTTGGCATACAGGCCAAGCTGACACGCAGCCCTTCTCAGCTCCAGTCTGGCCGGTGCCTGTTCCGATTTGCTGTGCTCATCTTTACCTGGTGTTGCCTGGTTAGGATGGTCCCTCTGCTCACAGGAGCACACTTGTCACAGATGAGAAGACTTGGCCGCCAGTGTAAGTCACGTGTTTTCACACACACTAACACTATAAATATTAGCCTTGGAAAATTTGTATCATTAACTAGAAATTTATCCCTAACTTCTCTAAAGTCAACAGTCAGTAAGAGGTTAGATGATGTCTAACTGTAACGGAAACAGGCCAGTGATGAGAGGGGGCCAATTACAGTAACAGACCTGTGTCAGCATTCTGCTGCCGTGTAGCAGATCGCCCCAGCCCAGAAGCTTAGAACAATACCACGCATCTTCTCAGTTTGTGGGTTCATGTCCAGGCACAGCATGGCTGGGTTCTCTCCTCAGGCTCTCACAAGGCAAAAGATCAAGGTGACAGCTGTCAACAAGGACTATCCCTTAAGGAAAATGACTCACTCCGAATCTCTTTCACCAGGAAAAGCCCAGCATCTTTTAAGGACTAGCCTGACTAGGTTAGACCCGCTGAGGATAATCTCCCTATTTTAAGGTTAACTGCTTAGAGATGTTAATTGTCCTTGGAAAATTCGTCCTTAGCAGCAACGAGATTGGTGCTTGAATGACTACAGGAGGTATATGTATATCAGGGGCTCTCTTAGAATTCTGCCTCCCCAGACCCGTAAATGCATCACGGCACGAAAATGGTGAACAGTTATTTCTTCCTCACACAATATTCCAGGGTTGTTGCAGGTGAAGGGCAGTGGACTAGCCCCTTCCCATAGGGTCAAACAAGGGCACAGGCTGATGGAGCCTCTGCTACCTCCAACATGAGGCTTCAAGGTCTTCCTGAGCATAGACAGCAGTCAGCAGAAGGGGTGAAGCACGGATGAAAGGTCTTTACAGGCCGCCTGAGAGTGGTGCCCACCGCTTCTGCCTGCTCACATTTGATTGGCTGGAACTCGGTCACATGACAGCACCTAACTACAGGGCTGGAACCTGTTATCCTTAGCTGAGTAGCCACTTCCTGGCGACGTCCTTATACCAGAGGGGAGCATGCATTTTGGTGGATAGCTAGACATACCTCTGCTACAACTGTTTTTTAGGGAAACACTTCAGAATGCATCCATCCAAAAGAAGGATATTGTCCTCCCAGATTAAAAGTTGACATAACAGAACCCATATCTCAGTTCTTCCCAAAAGGCAGACACCATCATTTAAAACATCAACATGTAAAAGAAAAGTCAGCATGTATATTCCTAATGACTTAATCACTGTTATTTGTTGATTCAACCTCAAAAGCCTTTGAAGGTTTGAAAAGTCATACTCCCTACTCTCGAAGAATTGAATGACTGAAATTATTCTGAAGGATATGATGCAGGACACCAAACTCTGCGTTCCAAAGATGTTACTGAAAAATGCAAAACATCAGAAAAACTATTCAACCTTCCACAGTGACTATAGGTATCCCCGCTTTTCAAAAGGTGTTGTTACACCACTTCTCTTTTACAAAAGACCTACATTACTACTTGTTTTCACTAACCGAAAGAAATCCAGATAGGATCTTCACTTGTATGAAAACAGGCGAAAAGCAAAAATAGTGCCCAGGGTTTATTTTGCAGCGAGCCACCGTAGCGGCAGCCCGCAGCCCGAGCAGCGAGAGGGGCCCCGCCCAGCTCCGTCGCCGGCACCGCACTGAGCACCTCGGCACCAAGCACAGAGCTCTGAACTGTGTCTGCGGGCGTCTGCGCTTTATCTCGATTGACCTTGTACATCAGTTAGCAAGATATATATGTCTTAAGGTATTATCCTAAAAGCCTGACAGGTTATCTTTTGGGTCTGAGAATGTTCAAAAATTTTTTCCATATAAATTAATGGTAGCTGCTTTTTTAATTTAGGCCCTTTCAGCTTAGAAAAATTTTCATAGCCACGCTCTACTTTCAGATAGCAGGGGAAATCTGTACTTGGAATTGTGGTATTCATTGGAAAATGAAAATTATGGATATATTCTTTAAAATATCTAATATTTGATTCATACTCACTCATCATTCTCAAGTCCTTCTAATCAGGGAAAGTATGTTTGAGAGAAATACAAATAATAGCTTTGAGTGGCCAAGATACCATTTACTAAATTTGACCTTGACAATCTTCTGAAAGCTACGTTTGCCATGCTACTCTATAATGGAACCTTAGAATTATAGCAATTTCCTTTTCTCCCCACTCTTAACTTTTCTACTTTATAATTTTATTTTTGGTGCTTTAAGAGGCAACAGATTAGTAGAACAAACGTATTTCCTGTGAATTTTTTTTTTAATGTGCCACTTGAGAACCCTCCAACAACTCACATGGATCACAGGGTAAGTTTTGCTGTGTCCTGTAAGAGGACATTTCTCATCAATGGGAGAGGAAAGGGGAGATCCAGTGAGAGGGAGGGGCTGGCAGTAGTTTTCAAAGATGGTCCTTAGCTCACGCAATGAAGCAAATGAGCAACTGGGAGATGAAGAGAATTCTACCTTCCTGACTTACGTGTGGCAACAAAACCACAATTAGAGAACAGTGGGGTCTGGCATGCATTTGTGTGTTCACGCCCACAAGAACAATGGAAAATGTGTTTTCGCCATTTATTCTGAACTCAAGTTAAAGACTGGCAGCATGGGCTCAAAATGAAGTTGGCTTCTCTGCTGATCTGTGTCCCTGTTGACTTTGCACGAGGAGATTTGACCCAGGTTTCTGTCTGTGGCCTGCTGACCCTTGTATTGTACCTGTGTGGCAAGGTCATCACTGAGTCTGCTTGAGAGAGGAAGGGCCTGAAAATGATGACCAATTAAGGGACTATTTTGAAAACATTAAAAAATGGCAGTAATTAAAAGCAAATGAGGATAAAGGTGAGAGTGGTAAGTAAATTCGACCAAGTTGGCAGTGAGGTCTGAGGCGGATAAGCAGGGAGGGGAGAGATTACAGAAGGCGTGGAGCACACAGGCCCAGCTGTGTTCAGCTGTGGGGAACAGAGGCCCAGCTACAAGGGGCTTAAACTCAGAGGAGCCTGTCTCTCTCAAGGGGAAACGAATCCAGAGGAGTCGGTTCAAGGGCCCGTGCGGGTGTCATGCCCTTGAGGGGCATTAACGGGCCACACCCCTTCCATCTGTGCTCGGCAAAGCTCCTCTTTGGTCCTCGTGGTTTCAAGGTGGTCTATGCTTTGGGTGAAAGGATGTTCGGAGCTGGCATGTAGGATGTGAGGCAGGAGGCAGTGGTCAGGGCAGAAGGCATGGACTGGAGATCAGGGAAGGGACAGTAGGTATCAGTAATGACAAGGTCTATGATGCTATGATTACAGAGGTGAGCGTTTGGGTCGGATGGAACACAAGACCCTTGGAGGGGAAGAATTCAAGAAACTAAGAGTTGGGTTGTTGAAAAGATCATCTACATGTATAATGAAATCTCCAGAAAATAAAAAAGTGATATTATTTTAAAATTAATTGTCACCCCCCTTCCCCATCCCACCTCCATATGACCCTCCGTTGCCCTCACGCTGGGTGTGGACAAAGCGGTCCCTTGGTGGAGCTGCCATAACATGCATGAGTCTCCTGTTTTTCTCTATGTGCTCAGTCCCCTAGGCGTCCCCTCGGGCCACATATCAGCTGTATTGGAGGGACAGGCGATGTTTACAGGGGGAATGCCTGCTCATCGGACTCCTAGGGACGGAAGCACTCCAGCACAGGCTGCTCTCCTGCTGACCTCCTGCCCTGTGGGACACTCTCAGCTTTCCTGCTGATGAGTCCTGGAATCGGTTAAAAGAGGCTGCTTCACGACCTTCTTTCCGCTCCCTTTTGCTCCCTAGAGGACCAAACAGCCTGACCCTAGCTGCCTGATACACTCTTGGGACTCACACCATATCACAGTCTCTCAAAAGCCAGAACATAAAAAGTAAAAATAAAAACAAAAACCTGGAAGTTGATTTTGCTGAATGTGCAGGAAGCTGCTTACTTCTTGCTGCTCACTCTTTTCATTGCCTGGGAACTATTTTCAATTTAGTTACCTCTAACCTAAAAGGTTTGAGTTTCCTGCAAGGGAGGCTTTTTTCTCTCTCTCTTCTGATTTCTCATTAGTATATTCTGGGAATACTCCTTTCCCCATTAAAAAAACCCACTTGGGGTGGTCCCCTTCTCCGGCTGCAGTCAGGCATAGAAGGGCAAGCTGGGTCTTCTCCGCGGAGGAATCACACCTCCCTCCCAGCTCTGGGAGAGACCACCAGATGCATTCTGCAGATCTGGACCTTATCCCGCCACCAAACTGTCCAGGTCTTTAGAGCATAGGTGCTCCTTGCATGGCCATCTACTTAGAAGTTTAGGAAAACAGAGGGTGTATTCCTACCTCCCCCACTAATGACATTTCTGCGCCTTAGTTTGTACTTGACAGGAATCATTCTTCCATGTTTACCAGCTGGGTCTCTGGGCTGCAGCAAGGGGCTGAATACAATTTCATTATGAAAGAGGCATCTGACTACAGCTGATGCCATTCACTTTTAACTTTGAGAGTAAACATTTCAAAAGCTCTTGTTTTCTTCTTTCTGCTCCCTCTTGAAATTGCCTGGCTGGATGTTCCTGGCTGCCCCACCCTCGCTGGTCTGTAATTCTCACCGAGGCAGAGGCTCCCTCCCCAACTACCTCCAGTGAGTAAGAATGGACAGGAATAGGTGACAGCCTGTACCTTTGTCACCTTGCTTCATCAGAGGAAAGAAAGGGGGCCGTGCTTACCCATGTCCATAGATCTGCAGCCAGCATGGATTTGTCCTGTGCAGTGTGGTAGGCAAATTCCAAAGGGTACAATCCTCAAAGCCTACAAAAGCCCCAGACTGGTTAGCTGTTACCTTCTTCCCTTCCTCCCTCCCTCCTCCCTCCCTTCCTTCCTTCCTTTCTCCCTCCCTCCCTCCCTCCCTCTTTATATCTAGAGAGTTGCTCTGCCAAATCACAAGGAATTTATAGCAAGCAGGCAGCCCGTGTACCTGTGTGTGCGTTTGTGCTACCTGTGTGTGCGTTTGTGCCACCTGTGTGTGTGATGAGTGTAGGCAGTGACTGGTATTGACAGCATACTTAAAAGCTATGGGGAGACAATATGCGGGTCACAGGTGCTGCAAGGTGACTCACCGCAGCACAAGAAAGTAAGTCGACTTTGATGTGAGAGGGGTCCCTCAGCCCAGAAGATGTGAAATCTTGCACACTGAAGACCAGAATGGCCTCTCTGGAACACAGCTGAGTAAACTTCAAGAGACTGAAGTCCAGGTGGGAATAATCTGTGCTCCTCTCTGAGCCCCTCAGAATGTGTCTTTGACATTGTGAGGGCTCATGTTCAAAAATAGAATGACTGATGGGCTGCATAAAACTAATGCTGGTAAAACCATTTACGAGCAGTGATGCTGTCCAGTCATCTGACTATGGAACAGTGACCCCAAACTTTTTAAATGGTGTTATAAAACTGAAGGTGACACCCAAGACTCAGGACAGGTGTGTATACGCTGGGTGTGCAGGTTGGCCTTGAAGTGTTGCCAGCAATGAACACAGTGCTCAGTCGGGGGAACGAGCAGTAGATGCATGCATCACTGAGGATGGTGGATAGGCACCAAATCGCTCCAGGCAGTGCTAAAAGCCACTGGTCTGGAAAGATTTCAGGAAACCTGCTTCTAGTGCAGTGGCACCAGTGATTTGCTGCATCCCCCAGAAACATCTAGACCTTCTTCCGTGGGCCTCAGTTTCTCATTTAGAAAATGGAGATCATTCGCAAATGAAGGAACAGCCTCAAGCCACTTCTTTTTTATCATGGGGAAAAGGAGGCTCCAAAAGTCACCCTGTAAGTGGCTGAGGGGATTATGAGTTGCTTGGAATTTTAAAGGACGCCTGTCCTCCATCTGGCAGATGCACCTCACCAAGGGTGTGGTGACGTACGTCGAGTGAATGCTGACAGCCGCAACGACACACAGAACGACATGCCGTGTGGGCGTCCACAGCTGCCTTTGTGCGTCTCCTTCACTGTGTGCCTTAGGCATAGAGAAAACCCAAAGATAAAACTGCCTTCTCACTGGCCAAGTATTCTAGTGAGAAACTTGGTCATAGTGTTAATAATCAGTTTGTCTTATTAAATTGTCCTCTCTCCCACCCCCATCACCCAAATTGCTGTAGAATTCACTCAGCTGAATAATTTCACCACTGAGCTAAGCCATTTAATAAGTGTGGGTTTTCTCTGACAAACCCTAAATAATTATGTCATATTGAGAAGGAGGCATTGGTTTTAGCTGGAGCGTAAAAATGTTGCTATGGTAGCCAGTGTGTTAAAAAGAGAAAAGACAACTTCACCATGGCAGCTCGAACAACTCAGATGTAGCTCACTTCTGCAACAGGTTTGTGACACCTGGTGGGATGCCTTTCCCCAAGACCCTGAGTGATTAGGTTCATGTAACTCTTCCTCTGTGTAGCATTTTCCCTCTTAACTGCACAGACAGGCTGTGCTACATCCTTGCTGACCTCAAAACCCACAGTTATAGAAAAATGTAATTAGAAAATACCCAGCAATCATTAGGTGCTTATAGGAGCTGAATATTTCTCAAAACCCATTTTTTTAAAGTCTTTGCTTCATTCCTGGTGGTCTAAGAGGTAGGCCCTCTGGGCTCGTCCAAGGCCACAGCCCTCTGAGGTGGTTCCTGGGGACGCAGGTTCCTGGGCACTTCCGAGGTCTGCAGCTTACACAGTCTGGAGGGCACAGTGTAGTTCTTTCCTCCCAGGTCTTCTTTGCATTTCTGTGATGATGATGTTTTGACTCCTGTATGGCTTTTATCAGCCAGATAAAGACAACTTAATGCTGTGAGATCCTCTCTGCCATTTATCATTATTCTGAGTCCTGCCCCCTTCCCCAGCCGTATCTGCCCATGAATGCACTGGCGACAGCTTATCTTAGCTCACAGAGCCCACTGTGCGCATCTCGCCCCAGCTTCACCAAGTAGTCTAAAGTTAGCCATGGTGGTAGTATTTATACCCTGACAACGGACAAACGCTACATGTCAGGGCTGAGTCTTCCCTGGGTATTAGCTGCTAAACAGCTGCCATCTCACCACGGGGTCCCTCTCTTGGAATCACCACCTCAAACTCAGCAGCTGTCTCCAAAAACACCTGCCTGCTTCCACTTTCCCTAAAGATGGGATTCATCTAAAAAGAGTTAGACCTAAGTTGTCTTTTTGTGTATGACTACGTGTTTGTGAGCATGCCCATGAGCTGCTCTGTTCATGGGCTGTGGCACTGGGGGCTTCCCCAGGCAGAAAAGCAAAGATGGGAGAGGTGGGAAGCTGTCCTGCGTGGGAAGCTGCCAGCGTGTCTTAAGTTCATTGTCAAAAGTGGGCTGACGGGCAAAAAAAAAAAAAAAAAAAGTGGGCTGACGGGGACCAAAAGTACCTGTTCCATGTACCGCATGCTTTTTCTGAACACTGGTTACCACCAGTCAGCCACATCCCATTAGGTCCACAAAGGCATGGTTCCCTGTCTAGTGCACACTTCATGATCAAATATAACCGAAAAGAGGCATCTTCCCTGTCCCTTGGGCAAGGCTTTCTTTACCAGCTCCTGTTGGTGGAGTCAAGTCCCTACCAGACCAGACCCAGTGACGCTGGTGTTCTCCATGGAGCCACACTGTTCATTCTTCTATTGAGTTGATACGTTTTGTTTGAAAAAGGGAAAGGGGAAATTATGTCTTTGTTCTTAAAAGGGCAGGCGATGCAAATATGTGTGTTCAAACCCAATCAAATCATTTCCTCATCCAGGCCACTTATTAACTGGAATTATATGTGTGAGTGAAGGGATTGTCTTACAAACCAGTAGACAGGTTGTATTCAAATATTTTCCTATCTCCAGGCTGTCTCACCTGTGGTAGCATCTTCAGTTTGAGTAGCCATCTAGGCTCCTGAGGTGTCTCACTGCCCTTCCTTTGTGGGATAGCTGACCTAATGTTTCTGTGGGTATATAGATCAGAGAACATTTCATCATGTTGAATAATAAGATGTTTTCTTAAATGGAAAAGTCCAGTCTTTCTTGGGGCAAAAAGAAATTGGCTATGGCTCTGCCTTCCTCTCTGGGGAGACTTCCCACAGATGTGGAACAGATGGGCCTAGATTTAGACACCATCTGCTTTTCAGTTGTAATTAACATTGGATCCAGGGATGGGTCGGATTTTACCATTGTCTTGGCCAACCCCCTTGACCACTGGGGAATCCTAAATCATGTGTTTATTGGAATGGGAAACTTGGATTGGGTTTCTTGGGATGGGCAACAGCTCTTATGTGACAATGGAAGGAAAGGAAATCGGGCTCTTCAGCAAACCATATCTATGTGCCTGCTTCTATGTAAGTGGCCTCCTCAGCTGCTGCTGAAAAAAGAAATAAGTCTGCCAATCCTTCTTTGTGTTTTTGTAAAAAAGATAGTGTGAGTGATTCCTTAAGTTCATTTCAATTTAGTTGGTCCCACTTTTCTAACAAGTTGATTGAAATAATAATGACCATGGCCACGATAGTATTTTCAGCAGTTATTGAAGGCTTACAACATTCCAGCTATGGTGCTAAGAATTTTGCATGTGTTATCTAGTTTCAGAACAACTATCTGAGGTAGGTGCTATTATTTTTCCCATTTTACAGACAAGGACAGCTGAAGCCTTAGTGAAAGTAAAATACTCATCATAGGTCACACTGCTGAGATATGAACCCAGGCTATTTTGTTCTTGCTTTGTAACCAAGGAGTAACCAGCTGGCACATTGATTACATTTCTGCTTTGTAAGTTGCAGAAGACAACTGTAAAAACTCAAAGATGCCACCGCTCTCCAGTCCCTTTAAAGCCTCAGGGGTATTTATTTCTCTTGTGTGTCAGCATGTTTTACTCCCATGCTTTTAGATGAGCTCTTGGGTTCTTATTTTCAATTCTGCTCCTTGCTTTTTCTGAACCCTGGGAGAGGGCAGTGAAAGTATGATTAAATATAGCTCCGTGCCTTGAAGCCACAGCTCCTATATTGGTGTCAGCATCTACAAACTGCAGCAAAAGTCAGTCCTTCTCCTTATCAGTTGAAACTGTCCCTCCATCAACATAGAGGATTTTTAGACGACTGGTCAGAGAGCATCTGTGTCTTGAGCCCTGGTCTCTTTCTAAAGGTACAGCAGGTACACAGAACACAAGAGGGACATCCCAAGACCAGCAGTCTTTTGTACCATTGTCCAGGTTCAAAGGACTCCCTGAGACACCCCTGAGCAACAAGCCATCCTACATCAGCCAGAGGGGAGGGAGCCCATGTGCCCAGTTAAGCTAATTGTCTGGCAAGAGAGGTTTTGAACCTCCTAGTTAAAAGTCCATAGTAATTAACTGGTAATTATTTTATTTTAATTGCTTGTCATTGAAGTGTGAAGTTGAAGATACTGTAGTGTGAAGTTTGGTCTGGCTTTGCTAGCTTACTAGATCTTAAGCAATAAAACGAAGGTCAGAGTCTAAGCCCCACACAAGCCTGTTGGCTTTGTTCATTTCTACACACAGCCCTAGACTGGACCCTTACCACAGACATCCAGCCATTAGCTCTTTACACCAATCACAAGTCAAATCAGCCTGGGGACCCTGCATGACTCAATGTAGCCCTTCACCACTTATGGGAAATCACGTTCCACTCCAGCAGCACATCCTGTAACACTAGGTTCATTCTGGTACAGGACACAGTAATGGCCTACAGTTAAGGAGGTGGTCCCAGCCTGGGAGAATGTTGCCATGGCTTTCATCTGGGTGCCCACAGCTCGATTACAGGGTGGCCATCTGAGCACCTTCTCAGGACACCGATTTACCAGGAATGCTAAAACACCACTATAGTAAGCAGGAAAGATGGTACCACTTAGCTCAGGTTTCCACATGATACAACTGAAGACAAGTAAATTGATTCTCCTCTACCTGAAGCAAACAGCCACCTGAAGTATAAATAAAAAAGACCTTGCTGCTTTTTGCTACTGCCAGCCTATTTCTATTACATGAACTTCGTAAGTGCGCACATCACCTCACCAGCTGCAATTGTAATTGAACAGTGCCTATGGTATTTACCAACCTTGAGTGAAATGTGTTTCACTATATAAATATTAAATATTAAAACTTTGAATTCAGCAACAAGAAGTTGGCCTCTTTAGAGTAGTTCTTTTTACAGGAGAAACTCAAATGAGAATAAGAATTTTAAAAAATAGGGGAAGATTTAGAGTATTTTTCAGAATATTGACTGTGTTTGCACCAGTGGAAATGAATTAGCAGCTTAATTTCTATGTACATTTTTTTATTAATAGAAGATTAGTGTTCTCTTCCCTCCTCCACTAAATAAATGTTGAATAAATATTTGAAGAACATGGGTTTGAAGAGGCGCCAGATTATGAGCCTGTGCCTGGATTGCCTGTGTCTCAAGCTGATTCTGTTTTGCAAGTCCTCGTTGCTCACCACTGGCTTGCAGTTCCACTGTTTGATGTTACTGGCAGCCCTGGTGCCCACCAGCTCCCAAGACTGTTTGGAGACAGAATAACAAGAAATGACAGAAAAGGAAGAATGCAAATATCTTGGTAAGTTTAACCAGCCTGTTGTCTTTCAAAGGCATGGCACTGTGCAAGAAGCTCAGCTCTAACTCTGGCATGAGAATTCCTATCCTGTTTTCCTTGTAAAGGCTCAGCTCAGGTTACTCCTAAAAATTTTGGGACAAGAATCAGGTTTCTCACCAACCTTGAAGTGAAGAGTTCCACCATCCTGCAGATAGTTTGAGTAAATAAAAAAATTCCAGGGTCCTCCAGAAATGGTAAATTCTCTAATGTGTACTGGGGTAGAAGTCATTGTATTTATTTTCTCCAGTGAGCCTGAAGAAGAAGAGGCCAGTGTTGGCAACCAAGCCCGTTGTCAGCCAGTGTTTATGTGAAATTTTGAGAACTCCACAGCATATGCCACTAAGGTTTAATGGGCAAGGGAGAGGCGAGAAGTGTCATTGAGGAGCGGAAGAAGAAGAAAAGGAAGAAACAACTCGAGGAAGAGTGAGAAATCCCAAGCCTGTAGATGTTCAGAGCCTTCAGGCCATTCCTCCTAACTTGCTGCTGAAAGCCATCAGAGCCCTGACCTTGGGCGCGGACTGGAGTCATACGCATGGGGTTGAAGTTCAGTTCCAGTCCTGTACTGGTTCTGGGACCTTGAGCTTATATTCTCTCTGCCTCAGTTTTCTTGTCTGAGAAGTGGGATAACAATAGTACTCACCTCATGGTGTAACTGAGAGATGAAGCTTTAAAGCAGTTCTTAGCTCACGGTCAATATTTAATAAACATCAGCAGTCTTAATTATCACCGTCATTACCTGTCTCATCACCATCCCCATCATCATTATCGTCTCTGTCATCACCATGACACCATCACTGTCATCACCACATCCTCTTCCTCGTCATTGCTCTCATTACCATCACCACCACCATAAGGTCACCTGGTGGAGTCAATAGTGATTCCTGTCCAAGACAGACGTCTGTATTCGGGCATCCAAATATCCCAGCCTAGAATATGACAGCCTCCCCAAACGGACCTTTGACTATTCCTGTAGCGTCTGCATCTGCGTTCTCACCCAGTCTATACTCCAGCAATACTGAACAGGTTGTAGTTTCAGTACAAACCATGTTACACCATTGTTTTACACCACCCTGTTTTTATTCATGCTGTTCTCTGTCTAGCCAATTCTTTCCTGATTTCTTTGCTTGGCTAATGCCTGTTCATCTTCTCAGATGTAATAAGAGCATCAACTCCTCCAGGTCTCTTACCACACCCTTCCCCTCCCTTCCCAGAACCTAAGTTAGGTGTCCTTCCTCCAAGCTCACATAGAATTCAATGAATAGTTCTATGTTTATCTTTAATACCAAAATGCTTACATACTTTGCAGACATGCTGGTGCTCCATCAGATCAACCTGAATCCTCCTTACTAGCTGTGTGCCTATCCGACAGTTTTTATATGCTTTGCTTTTCATGGATCACCCCTATGACCTTCGAAGGTCTTGGGCCACTGCCACCTCATCAGGATGCTGAGAATAGGAAGCACCTGGAAACTTTAATCCTTTGGGATAGCCACAGTCAATGACTGATGGTACAGTAGTTTGAAAGCCCAGCTCTTTTGTCTCAAGGCAGGACAACCTCGGTGGTGCATCGTACACTCCAGAGTTCTGTGCAGATCGGGCTGAGGCTGGGAGGCCCCTGGCATTCACCTTTCCTTGGCTTCTTTTCCCTCCTGTTCAGCTCCCCCCCTCCCCTATTGGTCTTCCAGCACATATGGATTCTTATTTGAGGGTCTGCTTCTGGCCAAAAATATCCCAGAATCCCTTTTATTTGGACTGATTCATACCACCTGAAGAAAGACTGCCCTTACACATGAATGACATCTAAACGTAGGGTGGACTGTCTGCCAGTCAGGTAGGGAATTTTCCATCCTTGGTGCCTGGAGTCCACTGGGAGTAAAGGCCATGTGATTAAGATTGGGGGCTTTGAAGTCATACACAACTATATTTAAATAATTGCTGACTCTGCTTATTCCCCCCAAACATAAACTTCATCTATAAAATGGAGACCCTGTAGGACCAACCTCCTCTCTGTGGGTGGGTTTTTGAGTGGATGAAAGAGCTAATGCATGCCCAGCACAGAGCCCAGGGCCTAACTATAGAATAAGCTTCATTCATTCATTCATTCAATAAATATTCCAGAAGCAGTGTCAGACACTCTTGTAGGCCTGGTGATATAGAAGTGAACAAAAATAACCCACACTTCTGCCCTGGGGGGTCCTCCAGATGTAACTGCTTTTATCAGCACAGACCTAGGCCTGAGGTGTGGAAGTCCTCAGTGTGGGGCCCTTGAAGCTCAGATATGGGTCCACTCTTGCAGCAGTGAGGTAGTTAATTCCAACCTCCAGGAATAAACTGGAAAAGGATGAAAAGACAGTGCCTATAACTTGACTTTCCACATGAAGCAAGTCCTAGGGGACAGGAGACTTAGGGCCTTATCTGAGCTCTGTTGGGAAACTTGAGAGTGAGCATGAACTTGTAGGAAGAACCTTTACCTAAGGGCCCAGGGACAGACCTTTCAGGACAGACCTGACTATTATCAGAGCCTGACTGCAGGAAAGTCACGTAACTACCCAGGGCCTCATTTTCCTAATCAAAGGAATGGTCATTTGGACCAGACCTGAAATCATCATTCTGACTATCAACAAGTTTCATTTGGCTGGCTCGGTGCTTTCCAATCGTTCAATGACATCATTCACTCAGTATTTACTGAGCACATGCTATGTGCTAGCCCTGTTCTAGGCACTTGGGATACAGCAGAGGACAAGACAGGCAAAGATGCCAGCCTTGTGGAGCTTACAGTCTAAGGAAGGAGAGAGACAGTAAAATAAACATAATAAGTTACTTAGTGTGCTAGAAGATAATGTGAGAAACGGAGAAAAAAGTGAAGCAGGGTCAGGAGAGTGAGAGAAGGAGGTACAGGACGGCAGGGCTCCAGAAGGATGAGATTTGAGCAAAGACTGAAGGAAATGAGAGGGGGCCGTGTGGATGGCTGGGGAGAGACTGGTGCAGACAGAGAGAATGACCAGTGCAAGGGCCCTGAGGCAGAGCCAGCGAGGCTTATTCAGGCAACGAGCAGAGGCCGGTGCCTGGAGCAGAGGCAGCAAGGCAGAGAGTAGCGGGTGGATCACATTAGGTTCCATTACTCAGAATCAGGAGACTTCACCTAAAATATCGGTTTGTAGCTCTTCTCTTAGAAAATCAGATGCTCTGGCCACACTAAGCACATGTCTCGTGCAACACTTGCCAGGACAGGACCCGGGCCGCTCACCGGAGATGGGCCTCTGCTGTTCTCCAGGCCACAGCCTCTGATGGCAGCAAGGATGCCCCGCTCGCCATCACTCGCTGCCCCCACCCCTTCCTGGCCGTCATTCTGTCCCTCAGCCCTGACTCCAGGCCTACTCTTGTATAAACCAAATGAGACTTTTGCTAGGAAACACTTTGAAAGGGAAGGATGCAGAATGGTGGGTGCCTGAGGCTGGGAGGTAGGGAGGGGTGGCGAGTTACTATTTAATGAGGACAGAAGTTGGATTTGGGAAGGTGAAAAAGTACTTTTTTGGGGGGTGAATGGTCATGATGGTTGTAGAACAATGTGAATGTGCTTAACGACATGCAGCTTTGAACTGGACACTTGAAAATGGATAGAATGGTAAATATTGTGTTATGTCTATTTTTACCATAATAAAAATTCAATTTAAAAGAAATCTAATAGATGTAATATGTATAACTGTATCTATATAATAGATATGTAGATAGAGACAGAGAAACTTTTTTAATGATCCAGCCCCTCTCAGAGAACTTGCCTCTTCTCCTCCCACAACCAGGTTTGCTCCCCTTCTTATTTGAGGGAGAAAAACAAGAAATAGGCTTATTCAGAGATGGAAGTGGTCCCAAGCCCCAGGAAGCAGGTCAGCCTGTGAATCCCAAAAAAGGATAATTCAGGGAACCCCCACGGGGGTTCAGACCAATCCATGCAGTAATGATGGGCCCACCCCCCAGGACCCCAGCATTTCTGGGTGCCCAGCAGCATAAGTCCATGTGGGATGTAAAGTGCATGACACCATACATGAGTTCTCCCTCTTGATCTTGACTTTCTACTTTTATTTTTATTTTTCTAATGTCCTGATGCTTTATACTTATTTACCATTATTTTATTGTATGTGTTTTTATTGTGAGCCTTTATAAATCCCCAGTGGGGGAGAGGAAATAATGGAGGGCTGATGTCTTCATGGATACACTGTCAAGTTAGACATAAGGACCTGTTGGTGTCCCCTTTCCACCCCTCTTCTCCCATCTCTGATCCCCTTTCCCCTTTCCATCCCCAATTTTCCTGGGTAGTTATTCTCTTTCTACGCCCCACTTCCACCATCCACGCTTCTCTGCCCTGCTCTGGATCCTGGAAGACTGGCCTCTAAGGACCATACCTCCTGGGCTTCCATGCCTCTGGCTTCCAGTTCAACCAACGGGGGGCAGCGATGAACATTCCTGCGGTCTCTACAGCACCAGTCCTACTGGGGCTTGTCTGTATTCACAGTGGAACGAAAGGCTGAATTCCACTCAGAGTCTAGGGAGACAGAGACAAAATTTGTTCCCATCCAAATTAACAAACTCCTAAAGGCTTACTAAGTACTCCTTGAGGGGTTGGGAGTTTAGGGACCCCAGGTGAAGAGTCCCTGTCTTACAAGAGGTCCCCATAGAAGGGGATTTGAGGCCTGGCAGAGGTTAGAGGAGTGGGTGTTCCTTCCATAAAGTGCAGACAGTCCTCTTCCTGAGGTCTGTGTGTGCTGGTGACTAGGAGCATGGTTCTGGAGGCAGGTCCCCTGGGGGCAAAACCTGCCTTCACCACTTACTCGCTGTTTGACCTGAACCACGTTACCGAGCTTGGCCCCCTCTGCGAGGCTGGGCTAAACCCAGAGGCCTATCCTGCAGTTGCTGTGAGGTTTAGTGGGAATGTGTGTGCTGGGCACCCAGTGAGCACCCTACACGGTCCACACGAGCATCAGCCCAGCAACATGAACCTGTCCCCAGAACCTTCTTTTAGTGGATATCCAGGGGAAGTGGAAATTATCACCCCTACTTCCTTGAGAAACTAACAACCAAAAGAAATAAATGACTTCCTCAGGGACTGGGGGCCCGTTTCTGAGGGGACGCCGTGCGAGAGGTGCCTGGGGTACGGCGGAGAGAGGAGTGGGATAAAGAAGCAAGAGAACATAGGCAAACTTAAGCGTTCTCCCCTCTCCTGATGTATTTCTCCAGAGACGGCAAACCTCTCATTCCCAAGGCTCCAAAACAGCGACCCCCGTGTGCAGCTCCAAGAACACTGAGTAGCCATGGCCTCATCTGGGTATCAGGGAACTCCTTTCATGTGACATAATTACAGGATTTATGCTAATGGAGCAGGTGTATTAACGCATATGCATTTTCCTTTAGCATTTGAATCCCTGCAAGAGAAAGTTTTTCACTTGGCAGTGGTTCCCGAAGATCTTCATGACAGCATGACCACCAGGGTGGCACTAAGGGAGGGAGTCCCAGCTTTGTGCTGGTCTCAGCCCGAGAGTGGTGCTATCCATTAGGAATGCCTGGCGCACCCTCCTGGGGCCTATGACTTGTGGGAGTCCCCACAGATGAGTCCCCTACCCGGGCCCAGGCTGTGGCCGGCCAGCCCTTGTCCTTCTTATGACTGCGAGATGCACCTCGGCAACACCCTGGGCACTTTGAAGAACGAGATTCATTACTCACAGGTCCTGGAGGACGCATAGCTCACCCAGGGCCAAGCAGAGAGGTTGAGGGGAGAAAGATGCTCCCAGGGAGGGAGCCCGGACCTGGGGCTCTGCTTCCTGGGGTCCAGGGCAGGCTGCAGGGTTTCCTGGGTTCTCTCCGTATTGGCTAACTTAAAGCATAAGAGCAGGAATTAGGGTGCAGCAGAGAGAATCAAGGTCCCTCAGGCAGCAAGCTGTGTGGGTCACCCGGGCGTTCTGAAGGGTTCCTTCACGGGGGGCGGGGGGGCTGACTCCTCATCTGGTTGCCTAGCTGGCAATGTGTTTATTCCAGAGGGCTGTCTTTGAAATGGAAATCAAACTTACTGTCAGGCACTTACGTTAGTCCCCCGGAGACCTTTGGAAGACAGTGGTTTCTGAGAGTGGCCCATCTTTCAAACTGCAATTCCTTCCTTCCACCATTTTCCTTAATCCCGTCCCTCTTGCTTTAATTTGGGCTTTCCCAGAAGCAGACCCTGAGACAAGGACTGGAAGGTGAGTGGTTATTTTCAGGTGGAGGGAAGCATCAGTGGGGAAGTAGGAAGTGCGTCAGATCAGTCTTGCAATGTGTGGGCGCCTGCAGCTTGATTCATCAGGAACCCGGGAGATGGCACAGCGTCATCCCACCCAGGGGCGCGGAGGCTGGGGTCCAGCACCCTGACACCCAGCAGCCGCTGCGTAAGGGCTCCCCAGGCAGCGATGGCACCTCAGGACTTCCTGACTGCTTTGTGTAAGGGTAAGCCAAAGGTCCTCCAACAGACTAAGGCAATTCTGACACTTTAAAGACAGAGAAGCCTCTACATTAATAAGTCTTCAAGAATATGGTAGGACCAGGGGGCACCCAGAGCCTGCTGCTACATCCTCTGCCCTGCAAACCCCTAACCTCCAAAATCCTCTTGTTTAGGACCCTGGTCTGGCTGTGGGGCTCAGTGATGATCTCTCTCTAGTGAATGTTTTTTAGGAGAGAGATGCCCATCACAGCAAGAGAATCCGAGGGTGGACAAGGACATCGAGTCCCACCAAGGTGACATGGAGCCATGAGATAGCAAGCCTCTAGTGGGGGAAATGATTTTAAAAGAAAGAACTTTTTTCCCCAAATCTAATCATATATGATCACCTGAAACTATGAAAAATACAGAGAAGGAAAAAGGAACTTTTTTAGTTATTATTCAAACCATATTCCCTGGGAGACTTAGAACCACTTCCACCAGGGCAAGAGTTCCATAGTTCTTCTCTCGGAACTGGTTCTCCTGCACCCCCTTCACTGAAATCAAAGACAGCAACACGAGTGCAGATGATGTAGTAAAAGGAAATTGTCTGTGAAAACCGCTGACTATAGATGCCACATAAAACAGCAGGGTTACATCGTGCTGTTTAGAGACACTGGCCTCACAATCAGAAGCCTTATGTATGTTGACATTTCAGCTGGAGCATGTTCATCCCCATTAAGTCACAGGCCACTGTGATTTCCTGTTACCTTAGGTATTTTTCAGTTTAACCACTATCACCAAAGTTGTCTAGTTTTATTAGTCCCATTCAATCTTCGAAATTGTCCGATGAGGTAGTATTTATCCCAAAATCCCAGTTCAATAGCCACTTCCTCTGTGAAGCCTTCTCTGGTCTAATTCACTGCCCTTGCCCAGCAGAACGAATCTCCTATGCCCCATGTCAGTTAGGGAGGCCCATGGCAGCAAGTACAGAAACCTCAATTAATGGCAACAGAGGCAAATAGGGGGTTCATTTTCTCACATAGTAAGAAGTACAGAAGGAGCTGGTTTCTGCATTAGATCAGCTGGTGAATGGCATCCGCAGGGCTTTGCCACCCTCAGCATTGTGGGTATGTTTCTTCATGCTTGTTGTCTCATGGTATACAATGGCTGCTGCCATTCCAGACATCACATCCATGTTCAAAACTGGAAAAAAGGATGAATCTCATTGGATCTGTCCCTTGTTCTCATTGGCTAAATTGGGTCACCTGGCTGTAGCTAGTTCCAGGGAGACTAGAAAAGCTGAGTTCACTGTCACTCAGAACAACAGAAAGTCTGCTCTCTTAGCAGTTTCTTCTCATGATTTTTGTTTTCACTATGACTCTTTTTATCATGTTGGCTGTATCTGTTACCTGTTGCCACAATATTTGCATTGCTGTTTATTTGTAGAATGAGCAGCTTCAAAATCTCAGCGACATACAACAACAGACATTTATTTAGCACATGGGTCTTTGGGGGCTGAACTGGGTTGAGCTTGGCCAGTCTCAGCTGTTCTTGCCCATGTCTGGGGTTTACTGCTTGCTGACTGATCGCTGATGGCCAGGGTTCCTCAGCTCTGCTCCACGTGCCTCTTGTCCCCCAGCAGGCTAGCTGGGGCCCATCCTCACAGCATTACTGTTGTTGCATGAAGTGCTTTGCCATGTCCAACGCCCTTTGCTGCTTTGTTTCCATTTACTCCCCACGACAGCCTCACAAGCTAACTGGAGAGCACAGTGTGATTGGAGGTGCTGAGTCTAGGATCTGACGTGAGGCCCTTTACTCCATCCTGGGCTTCCTCCAAGGCTCTGGGATGCCTTTCTCTCAGCAGCTGCTGTGCCCGTCACTGCTACACAGGCATTGCCCTTGACAGCCTCCAAATGTGACAGCAGCTGCTCTGTGAGCACTGCCCTCCGCGGAACCCACACCAGATAAACAGGCCCTCATTCCATGCAAGCACACTCTGGGACCTGGTGGGTGTGGATTAGTGAAGGGCACAGCTGCTTCCCTTCAGGACAAGGGAGGACACATGAAGCTCAGACATGGCTTGTGGACTGGGCAGTGCAGGCTCTGTGCCACAGAGCCAGATCCCCGGGGAGTTCCCGGAGAAGAGAGGCCCCCGTGGCCCTGAGCTCTGAGCTGAAGCCCTCCTCTTCTCTCCAGACACCCCTCACTCACTGTTTCCAGAAAGTGTCCCACATTCGCTGATTGTGGCCGTAGTAGCCAGGCTTCAGGCTCAGATTCCAGGGTGCGTGTGGCATGTTTGTCCTCCCAGGGTATTGGATCCCCTTGAGCATTTCTGAGAGTTTAAATCTGTCTCGAATTGTTTTAGTGTATCTTGAAAAAATAAAAATATTAAAAAAGAACATCACCCAACAATTCCACATCTGGAAATGTATCCTGGAAATGCAAAAGAATAGGTTTCAAGATTTCCGTTGCAGTAGTGTTTGTGGTCCGCTCCTATGTAGAGGAAAATAGGAAGCCACTGGAAACGAAGAGGTAGCCAGGGTTTACTCATGTTCATGTCAATCACATTTATACATATTTGTATGCATACAAATAACATATTTGTATGTGAGTATGGAATCAAAATAAACTTTTAAAAATAAAAAAAATAAGGAGGTACATCAATTACTCTGACCAGCAGCACCCAAAAGTGGGTGGCTGGTATTCTAGAGCTGCCCCTCCCTCTATGTGGTTGGAGATCACTTCTTAGCAGGCTAGCTGGAAATACAAAGTGGTGATAGGGTGGTGAATGAGAGAAGACCTCTCTGCGGGGAGGCAGCTGTGCTCGGTGGGAAGGCTCGGAGAGAGTCCTGAGGCCAAATCCAAGCCCTGCCATTTGCTAGCCATGTGTCCTTGGGCAAGTTACTACATTCTCTGAAGTGTCTGGGAAATGGGGACAGTAACTCCCTGCTTCCCACTAAGGAGAAAAATTAAGTGACATAGTCCATATAAAGTACCTACAGCACTCCTGTAATTGCTGACCCAAAAAATAGTGGCAAATATTATTAATAGTATGATTAATTATTATTATTGCCAATTATCATGGAAATATAGGAAATACAGAAAGGATCAAATTAATGTAAAAATGCCTCACTCTGTCAAATATTTGGGCCAGTTGCATTGATAGTACTGTCAATATCAGCAGGCTTTCTGCAACTTAAAGTTTGATTTTGGACATTTGGTCCTTTATTCCATTTTTTTGGGGGGGGGTTTATTACTTATAGTAGACCTTTTTTAGAGCAGTTTTAGGTTCACAGCAAAACTTCCCATAATGTACAAGTTCCCTTTTCCTCTCTACCCCCACAGAGACACAGCACACCCACAATCAATATCTTGTTCTGTTCAGTTTGTTTTCCAGTGGGAACCTGATTTTCAGTGGGTGCCATGGCAGAGGATTAGAGCAGTTTCTTGTAAGCAAAGTGGCAAGGCTGCCCTCAGATGCCAGGAGGTGCCTGCAGCTGACAGGAGCCCCATCACCTGGCAGGCCCCTCTGGGCATCCAGAGCTGCCATGCCAGTGTGTCCCCCACCTCACACTGCCTTATGCCCAGGAACTCACATGGCTTTAATAGCCACCATCCTTGAAAGCACAGAGAACTTGACAGATATGTTCATTTCTCATCCCAATCCAAGTGTTGATATTGCAGTGCATTAAATGGGACTTCTTGCCTTGAAACAGGATCAATATATTATATTGGAGCAGAGTCTTGGAGAGATGGTTTATGGACCTGGGTGTTTCAGTGAGTTGAGCATGTCAGCTATAGACAGTTTATTTAGATCTTGGTTAATGTACCAATGTGCAACTTTATTCCAATCACTGCATTTGGCTGTCCTTTCAAAGATAAATGATAAAGCCTGCATATCATTGAATCAACCAAGTCATGCAGCAAAAGAGGGTTTGCATCCATTGCCATTTGAGAATATGTATTTTCTGATTCATCCACAGAGCTATAAAATATAGCACTAATTTTTTAAAAACGATTCCAAAAAATCCACAGACTAATAATTTTGTATAGGATTATGAATAGACTAATCACTAAAAGGTTATTTTAAAGTTTTTTCTGCATGCTAGAGATCCCAGGCTCCTCAGAGATTAGGAAAGTCTAAGACAAGAGTCCTTACTCTAAATCCCACCACTTACAAACTTCACACAAGGAATAAAAATTCAAGGTGGGCAAATTATAATCCTATGTAAATAGGATCATAAAATATAAATGGAGTCACACCAACAGAGGGAAAAACTGTTGTGATAAGGCCTTACAAACTCTTATATGGAAATATATGTGTGTGTGTATAAGTGTACACTCATAGATAATTTAACAAAAAAAGACTGTACACACCATTTTATAACATTTTTCATTTAGCAATGTCTCATAAATGCCTTTCCTCATCACTAAATATGGATTTACATAATCCCTTTTAACAATATTTAATTGAATGATGAATCACAGTTTATATAATGCATCCTTTATGGTATGTTTTCTTAGATTTTGATAATTTATTATAGTCAGCATTTTGGAATGAATGTCCCTGCCACATATGTTTTTGTGCACTTGTCTGATAATTCCACAGAATCAAGTGTTAAGATGCACTTTAGAATCTTACAATATGGCTGAAGAGACCAAACATATATGTGAATGGGAAAACCCGTTCATAAAGTGGGGAGGGGCATCTAATTTAGTGCAATGGTCAAGGGTCCGAGGCCAGAGAGATTATTTCATGCTTGGGTTGCTACAGAAGGCTTCATGAAGGACTGTCACAAGTGACAGACTCAAATCAGTTTCACTTTAAGTGTAAAAAGCATCTTATCAGCTCATGAAATTGGGAAGTCCACTTTGGTTTCAGACTGAGCTAGGTCCAAGGTTCACATGGAGTCACTGGGCACTGGTGTGTGTGTGCATCTACCTGTCCCATCTCTTGGTTTGGCCTCTTGCTGTGTGCACTGCATTCTCAGGCCAGCTCCCTATGGCAGCTGCCTCCAGCAGCTCCAGGTTCGGGTGGCGTTTCTAACTCAGAAGGAGAGCTCCTCTCTCCCAGTTTCTCTATTAACCCCTGCTTGGCCCCTTGAAGACCTGTGGCCTGCCCACCATGTGTGACAGAGAGTGGGGTGTTCTGGCAGCAGCCTGGGTCATGTGCCTGCACCCTGTAGGGGTGGGGGTGACATGTGGCTGAAGGCTCTTCCCATGGGGCAGTTCTCAAAAGGAAAGATGCTGGGAGATCAGCAAATGGAGGAGGCATTGCCGTGGAGGGTGCTGGAACTTGAAGCATGAGCAGCCACGCTTGTTTGTGGCTTTGGGCTGCAAGTAACGGGGAAACTGCAAACCAGGCTGGTCCAAAGGCCCTGTTATGAAGTCCAGAGGCAGGGTGGGCCCCCGCAACACATTAGTAATGGCTTGGTGATGTCATTAAGTTGACTCAGGGTCCACTTCATGTCTAGTCAGATATCCCTCAATATGGCTGCAGCAATCAGTGTCCACAGCCAGCTCCATGTGCACAGCCAGTCCTGGAGGATAAGAAATGGCTGGAGAATAAGAAATGGCTCCCCCTGGCAAGGAGATAAAACCTTTCCTGCCATCTGATTGGGCCGGCCTAAGTCATGAGCCCACCCCTGAACCAATAGCCATCACTGGGGAGAGCTACACACTGATTGGTCAGTCAGTATCTACTCGGACAGGTGAGGTCATCTTCCACTTGGGGGATGGTGGATATTAGATGAAATTGGGGTCCCATTAGGAGAGAGTGGAGGATGGATGCTGGGTGGTCAACCAACAATGGAATCCAAGTAATGTTTCATTAATTAGTGAAGAAACATGGAGTTGGATAAAGTAGAGAGGTGATTTATGGCCAAAAGGTAGAATTCCACGGGACGCCCTGGACATAGCTGACCCGCAGGGATAGGAATGTGAACAGGCTCAGTTGGAAGCACTCATTTGTTTATTCCCTCATTGCACAAATTTTTCTTGAGCACCTATTGTGCCCCAGGTCTTATGCTGAGTGCTGGGGATAAATAAGGTGTCCTCGTGGACTAGTGGTGGGGAAGACAGACAGCAAACTAATTTACCTTATGTCAACATATGTTATAATATATCAAGAAAAACAAAGGATAAGGGGGGTAGAGAGAAATGGGAGGAAGGGGAGTCCAAGGCCTCTTGCTTAGGTTGACATTGAACCAGGGACCTGAAGGACATGATGGAGTGAGCCAAGGTCATCTGGGGGAAGCATGCTCCGGGCAGAGGGAACAGCAAGTGCAAAGGCCTGAGGAAGGCATCCATGGTGTGCTGGGGAGCAAAGAGGTGGCACAGGGGAGAGCGGTAGGCCATGAGGTCAGAGTTGGGGTGGAGTCCTGTAGGGCCTCGCAGGCTTTGTACCTACGCCAAGTAAGATGTTGGACCCATGACAACAGAGGAGTTATTGAAGTGGAGAGTGGCTGGGCCCTCACCCTATGGCTCTGCCCTGACTCTGACCTTACCATGTTCTTTCCTCTCTTCCAGGCCATGTACATGTTCTACGCACTGGCCATTGTGTGTGATGACTTCTTCGTCCCCTCCTTGGAAAAGATCTGTGAGGTATGTGCCTTGAATTCTCAGTGTGTCTGAGCCAGACATGGTGCTACTCTAGCCTCCTCCCCTGAGGTCCTGGGAAGCCCTCCATGCAGCCTGGGTAGCAACACCAGGCATCAGCATGCTTCCGAGCGATGAGCAGTATCAGCATTAGCTCAGAAGCTCCATCAATCTGTTTGGAGTTTCAGGCTGGAACAGGCGGCTTTAACCCGAATGCCAGCTCTCACTGCCCCATTTGGCCATATGCCAGCTCTCCCTGCTCTATTTGGCCCTAACTCATGGTGCTGGTTGTATCTCACTGCCCATTTTCTGTTGCTCTTAAATCCTGTTCTTCCTCCCTCTCACTCCATCTTCCTTTCCTCTCCTCTGTTTCTTGCTCCTATAATCCTCCTTCAGTGATTCGTGAGGTCCTCACAGAATAAAAAATCAGCAGCCACACACCTCAGTCACCCTTCCTCTCTGTATATGTACAGATATGCTCCAAGCAGAGGTCGAAAAGTGAGAAGATGAAAGAATTGGCCACAGAGACCAGGAAAGGGACTCCTCATAATCAGCCCAGGGAATGCCAGGCTGACCACCAAGTTAAACCCTCTTCATCAGAAAATATTCCCATCTCTAGAACTCTTTCATTCTCTTGCTTCTTTCATCTCCTTGTCTGTTTTGAAATGTCATTGCCTTCATCTGGAAGCTTTCCATTTTACCTTATTTTTAATTCAGAATCCTGTTTTCAGAAGGATCTCTCCCAGGCACACCTCCCATCTGGAACTCAGTTTGGTCATGTAGTTCTCAGGCTTTATCATCCCTCCTTTTGCCTCCCTCCCTTCCCCTAAATGTGTGATTCATTAGGTCTTGGGGGCAGTGGGGGCAGAAGTTGCATTTATATTAAGTTCCCAGGTGGTGCTGAGGTTGCTGGTCTGGAAACCACATTCTGAGAACCACTAACTTAAGCAGTTCCTGCTACATCCTGGAAGTCTGTTGGTTTTTTGTACTTAAAAAAAAATAATAATAAATTAAAGAGAATTGTTTCACAATGACCCTAGAGAGACCCTGGGAATGGGTTCATTTCTATAGTGAAAGTAGGAGAAAGACAGGAGTGACGTGGTATCTTGGATGGAGAGCAGGCAAGTGTGGAAGCCCTTTATCCAAAGTGATTTAACCTGAGAAGTGGGTCGCCTTGTGAAGCAGGGCAGGAAGCCCTGGACAGCCTGTAAGTGGGGTCATGTGTGACCTCTGAAAGACCACCACTGGGGGGTTTATTCTTCATACAAAGCAAAGCTCTCTCTCTTTCCCACACAGCCTTTTTTTAAGCAGCAATATCAAGAACCTGTTCTAGAAATGTGCGTACAGTTGTCATAATGTGCTCAACTCAAATGAGGAAACTCTTAGGACTTGCCAGCACACCCCTTTGGGGAGGAGGCAAGATGAAGTATAGTGTGGTTCTGCCATCCCGGGGCCATGGGGCTCAGAGCAGCCCCAGACTGATACACACGGGGGCTGGACAGAGTGCTGGGACTTGGGAAGCGCAGAGCCAGCCCTGGGAGGGAGAGCTCTATTTGGCCAGGGATCAGGGAAGGGCTTGTGCAGGGGCAGGACTGGAGCAGCCCTCTGGGATTTTTCACGTTTCAAGGATGGATATTTGGTCAGAGTAGCATCGAACCATAGAACCAAGAGAAAAGAGCCCGGGGCTGGAATTGGCACTTGGAGAGCCCTGGAGAATGCGGGGTGGGGGCATGCAAATGCAAAGCTTCCCAGCTCAGGAGGGAGCTGGGAAGGCTTTCAATCACTCTGTTCTGGGAGACAGGAGTCCCCCAGCTGGTGATTCTAAGCAGCCAGGCAGGTATTACCAGGACGAGTGAATTAGGGATGAGAGAGCTGGGGAGGTAAAGAGACAAGGAGGGAGAAGCAAACTGAGTGGAGGAAAGAGAGAGTCCCTACAGGTGAGCCCGAGGTGTGGGCTCCACTGCTAATGCCCGTCAGGGAGCCCCAAAGGAGCGCACACGCAATGCCAGGTGTGAGCTAGCGCAAAGACAGTGCCATGCCCTCGGCAGCTCGTGGCAGGTCTTGGCAAAGCACCCGAGGAGGCTGCACTCTGCATTAGGTGACCTTCCCGCAGATGCCTGCCCTGGGGACTCACCTGTGCCCCTCACAGCCACACCTTGCAACATGAGGTGTCAGCACCTACCTCTTGGGCTCTTCTCAGGTCCCCATGTGAAGTTTGGCTGTTCAGTTAAGAGCAAGGGAAACCGAGGATTCTGAAACAGATGCTCAGTTAGGGTTCAGCCTATCGTTGGCCAGGGCACCAGGGGCCCATGCCAAGACCATGCTGCCCCTCCATGGCTCAGCGACGAAGTGCAGCTAATGGTGCCTTGGGAGGAAGGACTGTCATTCAGGGCTAGCTCTCTTAGCTGGGTTGCCAGGAGGGAGTCAGCCCGCAGCTTACTCTCTGGATCCTGATTGTATACGGAAAATCTAAGCACCCTCAGAGCCTCTAATATGTATTTGTCTTGACTTCTTGTCATTGACATCGCCTTTTAATGAACAAACAGGGTAACCTGGAGAACTGGCTGTATAGGGTACCCTGGCAGGGCCCCCCATCATCTTTCTACTCCCCATTCTACCTACCTCAGGGTTTCAAGACTGTGTGGAGGATGGGGGGTGGGCTTCAGGGGGATGGCCACCCTAAGCCTCTGTGGACTCCTAGAATCCAGGCTTGCAAACTGATTGCCACGAGTGCAAGATTAGCATGCATTGAAAAAATCAGGATATTTTGCATGAAAATATGGATTTTGGCATCTCTTAAGAAATAGGGGTTTTTGATGACAGAGGAAGCTCAGCAGGTCCGCCTTCAGGAAGGAGGTGCATGCCCGCCGCGCCTGCTGCCGGCCCACTCCACTCCTTGGCGCTGTCTGCACACATTTGGATTGGAGTCCCCTAGATCTTGTCAAGAGCCTTTAATTCGCAGGGGCATGCAACCCCCTCCCTGACCTTGTTGGGACGAGAGTGGTAAGAGGAGCCATGGCCTCGCGGGGAGTCAGGCAGGAGTGGCCACGGTCTGGGAGGAGGACGGGGCCAATGAGCTTGGGACCCTGGGACTCACGGTCGCCTGTTGCCGGGGAAATCCCGACTCACCTGTGCTTTGTTCTTGCTCCTGCGTAGCGCCTGCACCTCAGTGAAGATGTGGCTGGGGCCACGTTCATGGCAGCAGGCAGTTCGGCCCCAGAGCTGTTCACGTCGGTCATAGGTAGGTGATGACCTGGGGATGTCTCGGCCCTGCCCTTTCTGAAGGACAAGGGCTCTGGGGACAGACAGGTTGTCAAATAGGAAATGAGAACACCAAGGCTCCAAAGAGCAGCACACCAGCCTCCCGCCCCACTGGAGTTGCTGTTATGATTTTAAGTGATGCTTTTACTTTGCATGAACGTGCCCAACACTCTGTGCTGATGCTCATGTGGGACGGTGGAGCCTGTAGGCTCCGAGAACAGTCTAAGGCTTTAGAAAGCTCCCCCACGTCCACTTGGGAATGCTGTCAGCCACAACAGCCCGGCTGAGTCTAAGTCTGTGTTTCAGGAGTCTTCATCACCAAGGGCGACGTAGGAGTTGGAACCATCGTGGGCTCTGCGGTGTTCAATATCCTGTGCATCATCGGTGTCTGCGGGCTCTTTGCCGGGCAGGTAAGACTGACAGCAGAATGTGGCATGTGGGGAGGAGCAGTGCGGAGGTGAGGCAGAGGACTGTCTTGCCAACACGGGGGCCAGTGGTCTTGGGCAGCAGTGACATGGGAGCTCATGCCCCAGGAGGCTGCCCCAGCTGGACCTGAAACTGTCAGCACCGTTATTTGGTCTCTATGTTGACGGACTGCAGAATGCCTAGGTCTGCATAATTAAGCCAAAGAGGCAGGCTAAGATCTGGAGGTGTCACACTCATTCTGATGTGTTACTGATCTGAACTGGAACGACCTAAGACAATTTTAGGTATGGTTTTGCCTCAATGGAAATAGAGTAAAAAAGAGAAAGAAAAGAAAGAATACAGATTTCTTTTGCTAAAATCGGTTTGCATTTTTCACACTTACAGCCCAGTTCTTTTTCTGCAACGATCAATTTATTACGTGTTCACTCTAGCTTACTCTTGGGGTCCCGGGGGGCTTTGCCTGTGTGCATTTCATCTATGGAGACTGTTCCACTGCCAGGGGGTATCATGGGGTCTGTGTCCTTTCTGAATGCTGGTGTCTGCTTTGGAAAGCCTTGGGAAGACTCCCAGAAGTCCCCGAAGGAGGAGACCGCCTGGTAGCCTTGGCACGGCGACGATGGCTCCCAAGCGTTTGCAGCTGCCCTGCCAGCGCTGATGTCCTAGTTTATTCAGAGGAATTTTATTCAGGAACAACACGATCCTAAGCTCTCTGGCCAACTTTGCAGGCTTTGAGTGTCTTCTAGGAAAAGCAACTTCTTAGAAGTCCACTGAGGGCACTTCACTCGCAGCATCAGGGAGCCTGCTGACCCTGAGCAGCCCCAGCTGGGGAGGAGGCTGGTCCTGCAGCTGGTTAGTGGGAATGGCTACAGGAACCTGCGAACCTTTCCCAGGCTCCTCTGGGGTACAGGCACGCACCGTGCCTGTCTCTCCAACAGAGGAGAGCCTCGTGGGGGATGTACTCTGGCACACACCTGCTGTTCTCCACCACCCGTTTCTGACTTCCATCATTTCCTGCCCGTCGATGTGCCTGGGTTGCCTAGCGTGTCCGTTGCACCTGGGTGACAGGCAGAGGGTCCCCTGGGTCTCAGCGGGGTCAGTGCCAGAGCCCACGGGTGGAAGGCTGCTTCTGATCAGGGATCTCCTGAGCAGCTGTGTCCATAGGGGGCAATCGAGTCCTGCCCAACTTATTAGACTGAACATTTGATTTTTCTCTCACCCTTTTGGTCCGTTTTCTCTAGTATTAGATTTTGTAGCCCAACTATATGGTATTTGTTAGACCTCCTGTAAATGTAGTTAACACCAAAAAAATGAGCCTCTGTCTTTGCCTGTGGGGTCATTTGTGCTTCTCAGGCTCTCGTCTGAGTTAGATGCCTTCTCATGGCCTCCTGGAGATGAGGAGTCACGTCCTGCAGAAAAGCTTGTTGCTGTTCGTGCTATCTTAATTAGCAGTATGATGATTAGCCTGGCCATTATTAGTGTTGTCATTACAACTCCGGGGCCAGCCCTTCCTTCTGTTCTCCCTTGTCCCTGTGCCCACTTGGAGATTTCCAAGGCCATTCGGCTTTCTTCTTCAGGATTTTGTAGAAACCCTGTAGTCTATAAGCAAAATTATGTTTTGAGACGAGCATGGGCCCAGGAACCAGACTGGCCTGCGTCTGAATCCTGACTCTACCATTTGCTGGGTGGAATCTGGGAGAAGTTATATCACTTCTTTAAGCCTCATGTTCTCATCTGTAGAGTGGGCAGAAGGGCGCCTATTCCCCTAACATCATGTAAGAATGAAACATCACGTGTTCAGCATTGAACGGCTCCTGGCCCACACAGTAAATGCTCAATAAAACTTTGACACCATTTATGGGCTCTCAAAAGATTAATGGCTCCTGGGGTCCTCACCTCCAAATTCCACCCTAGGTCACTGCAAATTCCACACTAGGTAACTTGGCCAAGCAGTTGGCAGAACTTCCTAATTAACTAGAGGGGCAGCACCGCCATGTCTGGTGGGGAAGGAGGGCGGGTCAGGGGGAAGGTCTTCTACATGAAAATCAGAATGTTGATTGGTGGTCTCAGAGCTTGCCTTCGTGCTGTCCGATCAGTGGGAGGGAAAGGAAAACAGGTAAGAAGTGAATGCTGCCTTACACACCAAGAAGCCCTCCCAGGTGGCGGAGTGGGTGCAGCAGAGCATCACAGCAAAGGATGGATATTGGGAGTTGAACTGATTAATAAATCTGATCCTGGGTCTCACTCAGCTTTGTTATTTAGGTTGTTCCACACTTTCATTAGGTTGGGAGAATTACCTCCATGTTCCCCGGGGGCTTCTGTCTAATATATTCCGGCATGAAGGGCTGCTGGTGACCAAGTCTGTTACCCATCTGAAATTGAAGGAATTAAGCAGTAAGGTTTGAGTTCCTGGCTCAGTTAGGGTTTTGATGAATTCAACGTAATTAAACGTCTGCTGTATATTTGCCGTTTGCCACATTCCCAGCGCTTTGGTGTTCGCCCAAGGTGCTTTGGGGAGTTTTATGGGACAAGAAGGAAATTGCTTCTTAGAAAGTGGCTTATAGAGCGGTTCTTGCCACCCCCACAAGACATTTCCAGGGCTGCGGTCCTACAAGTTTTCTTTATTTAATAACAAAAAATAGTAACAACAAAGAAAGAACAGCAAGCTCTGGCTGCAACATACTGATGTATTTCGCATATTGTACTGAGAGAACTTCATGCCAATTTTGTAAAACGATGTATTTATGAATTTAAGTCTACCATCCAGAGGGTGTTCAGCTTAGAGACATAACCCAAACGGAGAGGAAACAGTTTAACTGCATCCCAGATTAAGACTTTCATGTCCAGTCATGACAGACTGGCAGATGGCTCTGGTGTATAAGAAGGACCCCAGCATCAGCTCCCCTGGCAGCCTTGAAATATGCCTCATGTTCTTTGGATGACGAGGTCGATCTAATCTTGGCTGGTGTTGCTTTTTTCAAATCACATCCCGCCACGCAGGCCCCTTTACACGAACCGCAGCAGCACCCAAAAGTTGCACACCTGAACTGAAACTGCCTTTACTTGGGTTTCCCTGGAAGGAAACTCAGAACAATGATTCAAATGCAAGTAGTTTATCTGAAAAGTGATCCCAGGACATGCCAGCCAGGAAGTAGGGTA
Organism: Smutsia gigantea; assembly: GCA_032199065.1. Classification (NCBI taxonomy): domain Eukaryota; kingdom Metazoa; phylum Chordata; class Mammalia; order Pholidota; family Manidae; genus Smutsia; species Smutsia gigantea. Next base: position 21,412 of record JAVSCE010012736.1, on the reverse strand, counting down.
GTACGACAGGGAAGAGAAAGCAGCCAAGGAGCATGTGTGAGCCATCAGGTACCTTGCTTCCTCCAGGGGATCTGGGAGTTGGTGTAGAACATGGACCTCTAAGTTATCCCAGCCAAGGAGAAGGGACCTGGGGGGTTTACCCACCAGCCTCCAGCAAGCGCTGGTTAAGGACTGCTCCCGAGGGACATGAATTCCAGCTTGTTGAGTGCATTTAGGGTCCAAAGAAAATCCCCAAGCAAAGAGACATAGGGGTAGGTCCCTGAAAGGACCTGAAATGGTACAGGTGGGGAGATAGGAGTGGAGCCCATAAAACATTTGCTGCAAACTCAACTAAACCTTTAAAAATGAGCCACCTTGTGGGTCTTGTCTCCAGCTCCCCTGGATGAAACACCAGCATTAGTACTAGGCTGGCAATTACGAGCTCAGGGTCAGGACATCATGCCCTTAGGGAGTTTTCTCTAATGGTAAAAATAACAGCTACCGTTCTAGGTGCTTTCTGCTTCCAGTTAGAACCAGGAAGACCTTAGCTCCCATGGGAACACCAGAAAAAGATCTGGAAAATATACAAGTAATACTTATACATGGGACTGTCAAACAACAATGGAGGCAAGAAAGGTTTGATGAACTGATTGCCAGAGAGGGGTGCCCTTTATGAGTGGGCTATGACCCCTGGCAGGTCAGGATGCAGGAGAACAGAAGGCTGTCAAGATCTAGCCTTTTACTGGGTGGACACAGAGTCGATGGAGCTAAGGCAATGGTGAAGATCGGTGGGATGTGCTGGAGTCTGGAAGACCATCAAGTACAATAATAATTTGCTTGACACGCCATCCTCTCCATCCCAGCCCACGTGTGCCAGAAACTGCAAGTGAAGGCGGGGTTGACATGCAGAAAGAAATCATTCCATCTGCCCATCTCCCACATTCTCCCAGTACCTGAAATTGAGGCAAGTCCCATGGGGTTACATGGAATCCCAGGTCAAATCCTGACAGAGGTTGGCCCTTCCTTAGGAAGCTGGACGTGGAGGTTGGGCTGAGCAGAGGTGAGCCGCAGCCCAGCCCAGTCAAGTGGGACCTTGCCAAAATGGCAATAATCACCTCCTCACTTTAGCCAACAGGTGAGAGCAGAACTTGACATTTCTGGGGGAAAAAGACAGAATTATTCTTCAATTTTCATCTTTCTTCTGTATGTAATTTCCAGGATGCAAAATAAATTACAAAGCCTGTGAAGAAGCAGGAATAGGACTCATACCCAAGGAAAACCAGTGCAGAAGCAAACCACAGATGATCCAGATACAAGAATTCGCAGAAAATTTAAAACATCTATGTTAAATAGAAACAGATGGGAAGAGTGAATGAGTGGGTGGGTAATTTCAGCAGATAAGTGGAAAAATCAGAAGTCATATATTAAAAAATCAGCTGCCATTTAAGAAGCTTCTCCAATATGCAGGTATCACACTGGATGCTTTATAAATATTTGTAAAAATACACCTACTGACTTTTAAGATAGCATTATCCTCATTGACAGACTAGGAAATGGGTACCTGGGGACAGAAGGGACTGCCATGGGTGGTTCATCCTGGGTTGGAGCACACATCTGCTGGCTGTAAAATCCATTCTCTTTCCTCATAGGGAGCCTATGATTTAAAAATCTCCAGATGTTATTACTGATCATTACGATGATCCCAGCTTTTATGTATTCTTTACAAGTGCTGAGTGTAGGAGCTGGAGGCATTGTGAAGGATGGACGCACAGCAGAGTGGTGGGGCCCCAGGATGGATGGTGGGTGTGCTCAGCCCGACCGGTGCTCTGCTAGAAGCACCCTGACCAATCAGATGGCGTCATCCACTGCTGGGCTTTCGCTCCTACCAGACAGAGGGTTCAGGCTCATGAATATAGTGAGAGACCCACAGACCACCCCAGGGTACCTCTACACCTTGGTTCCTAGCTTACTGTTCCCCAGACAAAGCCCAACACGTTAACCAATGATGTTCTGATTCTGAGAAACATCCAGAATCCCCAAGAGGCTGGGGTCTGAGGACGGGTGAGGCCAAAACACAACTAGTTGCAAACCTAAAAATAGGGGCTGGAGGCCTACCATTCACCCTAGAAAGGGAAAGTGCAAGGGAGAGAATGTGTGATCCCTGGAGTAATCAAGCAACAGTGAGTGAGGGCCCTGCTGGAGAGGCAGGGTGCTCTGAGAGTCGAGGGGGGGCCCTGCGGGGGAAGAAGGGCGCTCTCAGACTCGAGCCAATGAGGAGCCGGAGGGAGGCTTTGTGGTGCAGGGGAAGATGAAGGCCAGAGCCATGTCCAGCTGGAGCAGTCCATGGATTCCATCACATTCCAAAAAAATGGAGCTTTTCCCAGTGTCATTTCCAGGCCACCTGTCTCAGGAGGACCTTGTTAGAAGGCAGAGCCCCAGTCTGAGTCCAGAGCGACTGAATCAGAACAGCTGTACCTGCTTGAGCCCCATCTGCAGGCTCAGCTCTGCTCAGACTCCTGGACCAAGCTTGGCCCTGAGCAAGAGGAGGCTCTCCTTGGGCAATGGCCCAGGTGGCATAAATGCTCCCCCACTCTGCCCTAGCCCTCTAACCGGCTCTCTGCCTGAGGTGGTCTCCCTTACTATCCCCTGGTGTTTCCTTTCCCTGGCTGTTACCCCCTCCACCACCCCCTCAAGGCCAGGTCCTGACAGGGCCCCACACCTGATCGTCCCCTGACAGACACGGTTGTTCCCAGCCCAGAGGTCCATTATGGTCACCCACCCAGCTCTGCGCTGCACCACCCTCACCCCAGATCTCTGTGTTTAGCTTTGACTGTGACTCATACCACTTGTTTCTGGCTTGTTCTTCCTCTGTGAAATCATCTCCTGAAATCAGATCCATTCTCAGACCCATATCTAGAGTAGTTAAGAGGCTTTCAGTTTCAGGTGACAAGGAAACAGCTCTAACTGGCTTCTTAAATAAAGGAAATGTATTAGTGTCTGAAAAATACAGAGGAAAATGGACATCAGGCATGGTTTGATCAGGGCTCCAGCCCCATTTTCTGTGGTTCTCTTATCACTAACCTTCCTCTGACTATCTTTCATGGAAAACAAAAAATTGTCTCAAAGCTCCAAAAATTTTTCCAAAATATTGATTGAAAAAAAGCCATATATAAGTTGGATCTGCACAGTTCAAACCTGCATTGTTTCAAGGGTCAACTATACAAAGAAAAATTTTCTCAAAGGAAATGCAGTGAGCTAGGAGATGACTGGAGGGGAAGATAGAGGAGCAACTTTGGCACAAGCAGTGAGGAAAAGTGTGTCAAAGGAACCCAAGTCATGGAGGCAACTCCACGTGGCAATCTGGGAAGGAGTGGTGGTGCTCAGACAAGAACAAGTGTGGCACGTTTGAGGGTGAGAAAAAGGCCAGTTTGGAGTCTAGTGCAGGGGACTGTAGCTGAGAGGGAGCTCTAGCTGGGGCACACTGCAGTGGGGATCTGGTGCAGGGGAAGCCATTGGAGAGTTGGAAGCTGTACAGTAACATTACCTCCAACTACTCTGTGGGGAAAGATACCCTATGTTGGCAAGATGGCAAGATGTGGGAGGGAAACCAGTTAGGAAACTATGGTGAGACATGAGCTGAATCTGAGGCAGTAAAGAGTAGAAGAACTGGTTGTTGGACTTAGAATACTTTTGGGGCTGACACCAAGAGGATTTGATCATTAATTGAAAATGAGGTGAGAATAAGACAAAGCATGGAAGACTCAGGTATTTTTGTCCTGAGTGATGTAATATGTCCCAACTCAACAAATGAGTAGAGTGGTCATAGGAAATAGGAGAGTTTGTTTCCAGGTAACCGCCAGCCTATAATCTAACCTATCATAAAGTCTACCACAGTGTGTCAGATGCAGAAACTTGGTAGGGTCACTGTAATGCTCTGTGAGATTTTATTTTTTAATTGAAAATTTTACCAGCCATCTGTTACTCACCGGCCACTCTGCTGGGCAGCTTCTGTCAGTGAATCCTTCTCAGTCTCACTGAGCTGTGCCCAGCCCAACTCGCCCACAGAGACTTGCTGGTTGTCACTTATTGTAAAAGCCCTGACTAGTGCCTTCTAGGACCTTGGATACATGACATCTGTGTCCTGGACAGCAGCGTGCATCTCACGCCAATCTCAACCTTTACGAATTGACAATTGGCACCTAGGGGCTCCGTAGACACCGGTAGTCATGATTTTGCATATGGTGAAGCCAGATAAAAGCAGTTGAAATCCACAGCATTTGCTCTGCTGTGGCCTGACCCGTCATATTCTCTTGTCGTCTCCTTTTCCCTACCTCCCCTCAGTTCAGCAGAGCTGGGACATGTTATCAGATCATACTAGGCTGCAGTGCCGTGGGGGTGTCATTATTCCAGGTTCTCTGTGTTCCTGACAAGCCATATCTCTCCTTGCTATTTCATCAGGCAACAGGGACTCAATCTGAAGTTTTAAAATGGAGAATCAGGAGAGGCAACCAGGAAAGTTTTATTGGATTTGTCTTGCTTAAAAAAAAAAATACTAGCAGAACATTTTTCTAGTCCGCTCTTTTTTTATTCCCAGCCAATCTCCTCTTATTTGTGTGAAGTAAGACATTTATGCCCTCCTGGTCCAGCTGCTCTTTCCTGCAGGGGAAATATCACTCTGCATTTAAATGGAAACCTTAATACTGGACCTGAGCCTGAATTTCCAAGTGAGAAAGAAACAAATGTCATTAACCTTTCCAGACAGTGTGCAGACCATCTGGGGCAAAGGGAGAGCTCATGTACCAAATGTCTGGCTTTTACAAGCAAAGAAAAGGTGGAGTGGAGGTTGGCCTGGGGCTCTTCCTCCCATGCCCGAACCAAGGGGTGCGTCTCTATACGGTGTGGAGGGGAACTCTCCCATTCTCTGTAGCGGATGCACGTGAGCTGCCTGCCATACCCTGGGAGACAGGGAAGAAAATGGCCTTGGTGTGCTTTATTTGTTTGTGATTTTTTTCCCCTAGATCAAACTATGGCTGCAGTTGGGGCCCAGAAAATTAGAATTAGAGTGACCACCAGCTGGGAGACTCAAGGGCTAGGCCAGCTGTTAGACAACTCTAGACCCCTGGCCTTCATCACTTTAAGATCTTAGTCATTAAACAGCAACTTTCTTTTTCCACGCTCTTGCTCTGTCTTTGATCATTGCAACATGCAGCTTCCAAAGACACAGGTCCCAGGTTCCCCACAGCCTCTTTGCTCTTTTTCTCTTTTTGTTTTTTTAGCAATATATAACATTCTTCTGCCCCCAGGTACTGTTTTTATTTTAAATTAAGAACAGTTTTACTATTAATAGCTCATCTTTATTGGAAACTCAGCCAAGTTAATACAGAATAATATGTATTAACTTGTTTCATCGTTGTATCAAGACCCCAGGTATAACTATTGTTTTTCTCATTTTACAGATGAGAAAAATAGTGCCCAGAGAGGGAGGTGGAGAAACTTGCCCCAGACCACTCATCAGGAATTACAGAGTTGGGACTGAGGACTAGACAGACTTGGTTTAAAACTTGTACCCTTTGTGTGACAAAAACTAGTGGAACAAAATGATACAGAGAGGCCTTCATAGTGGACGGTTGCAGAAGAACATGTCTCACAGTTGAAGGACGCGGCCAGTCAAGATTGTCAGGCGGCTCTTCCCTCTGGGCTAGAAGTCCACGTGTATGGGGGTATCCTTGAACCTTTTTGTTTTAGACGCTTTGATAGGAAGTACTGAGAGTGGTGACCCAGGGGCTCGTCCCTGAGTGAAAAAGAAGGTTATGTCCCCTTTCAGAGACCAGCATTAGCACACGCCCTGACTAGGGCCGGCACTGAAATGTGGTGTATGGGACTATGTGGATTGTAAGGCCCTTTCAGATACTAGTTTCTAGGCCAGGGTGCTATGGTGCTGTGACCTTCTGCTGCACAGAGCGGCAGAGGGCTCACCCTTCCACTGTCTTGTGTTGACCAGGGTTGCCCTTGGTTGATTTGTCCGGCCCATTCTGTCCCTGCCCTCTATCCTCTTTTTCAGGGGAATCCACTCTGCCTCAGGAGCAAGGAGGAAAGATGGAAGGGACAGCCAGGCGGATTCTTACAGGACCCAGGAAGGCAAAGCCAGGGGTGGCCCTTTCCAGAAGTGCATTTGTTTTGGAGTCCTCAGGTGCCTTGGTTTTTCTGTGAAGGCCCAGGGAGTCTCCATGAAAGAGCTTCAGAGCTGTGCACACAAGGCCATGAACCAAGTCGGAGCAGGAGAGCTGGGGCTTATACCCCAGCAGAGGGTTCATCTCCAGCTGTCTCCTCGCCCCCAGCTCCAGCCTCCAGACCCTGTCAGCTCCGCCTGGACAAACCCCAAGTATGATTTATAAGCAAAAGGATCCTTATGAATAATCAAGTCTCTGGCCTGATTTGGCCAGGGCTGGGGCTGCCGTCCCTGAGACCTGGTCCCAGGCTCAGATTCTGCAGGGCTTTGACCTGAGCCGTCCTGGCCACACCATGGCATCAGCCCCCTGAACGCCTGCAACTGCTGCGCCAGGCCACTCAGGGAGGAAAGGTGGTGTATCCTGGCTTTTTACATTTCCAATTTGCGTTTCCTAATTTCCTTTTCCAAAAAATAGAGAGCAGAGTGGAAGGCAGTCCTGAGGTTGTTGGCACGCTTTTGGTGCTCATGAATCAAGAGAGCCCCAGCAGAGATGGAAGCCAATGAACTCCCTAAATAGTCCAGTATCTGTGACCAAGTCTTTTGGGGCTCTGAACACCTGTTTGCCCTGCAGAATATTCCAGGCAGAGAGCTGCCTGCAAAGGCCGTGAAGCAGGAACAAGGGGCAGGTTAGGGGAGCAGAAAGAAAGCCAGAGCTGCTGGAGAGCGGGAACCTGTGAGCAGACTGACTATTGTCAAACCAGTTAGCCATGGTTTGAAAGCAGGAAGTCCTCTCTTTGTTGGAAGGAAGGACTAACTGGTTTCATTGAGCTTTCAGAGTTTGAGTACACATTTCCCCTTCATTTCTTTTCTTTAATTCACTAAACTGCTTGTTCATTTTGGAATTAAGCATGCTATCACCAGCCTTGGAGCCATGTACGTGCATAACCCAAAAAATCCTGTGTATTCCTGGGGTGCTAACTGCAGCTGTCCTTGTACCCCCCTCACACTGGGCCTGGTGCGGAAGAGAACAGCCGTGCCTTTGTCTCTGTCGTTTCTGGGCCTGCACTGACCCCATCATTCCAGGTCCGAGGAATGATTTCCAAGGAAGGCCTGGGACCCCAGTGGCCATTACTCCGTGAAGGGCAACAGAGGGGCTTACAAGCCTGAGACAGCACCAGCATGGGGCTGTCGCTTACTGATCAATGCGTATTTATTGAGTGTTAGTTCTAGTACTTGGGGAGATGATGGCAAGACAGGACAGGCCCCTGAGTTCTTGTGTTGCTTATATTGTAGTCAAGGGAAGACAGACGGTAAAGAAGTACACGAAAAATCAACTGAAGGTAATTTCAGATAGAAGTAGTGTGAAGATAGAAAAGTAGGGTGACCTTAGTGCCTACCAGGGGTGGAGGGGCTGAAATGGGCCCACCACAGATGGTACTGCGGGGAAAGCCCTCTTTGGGGCTGAGGCCTGATTAGCATGAATTTGGACCCATGTGAAGACCTAGAATATTCCAGGCCGTGAAGCAGGAACAAGGGGCAGGTTAGGGGAGCAGAAAGAAAGCCAGAGCTGCTGGAGAGCGGGAGCCCGCGAGCAGAGCTCGGTGCTGGGCAGCACAGGCCATAGGCTCCTGAAGGCCCTGGTGAGGAGGTTGCTCACGACCAGGACGGTGTGCCAGGGAAATACTCGGGCTTTTCCCTGGTGAGACGACACAGAGAGTGGAAAAGAGCCAGAAATCCAGTTGCTAATCTCACCGTAAATCTCCACCACGTCTGTCTGTGCCTTTGATGTTGGCTCCAAACCCCCACATACTGTCTCTGAGGAAGCCCCCATCGCCCTCCCCCTGCTTCACGTCTCTAGCTGTGACCTCGCTTCAAAGCCCTCCTCCTTCCCTCAGCCTTTGTCCCATTCCTGAAAGGTGATGTGATCTGGTAACCTGAACACCTTCTCCTCGTAGTCTTATTCCAAATCCCAACCTTTCTTTCCTTCAGATTCTCAGCTCTCCTCTCTTCTGGGTGATTAGCTGGTGCCAGGCTCTAGTATTTGCCCCCGACTCCGGTCAGGACGGTTCTCCCTCCCTCCCACACCCGGAGTGAAACGGTTGGTCTGACCAAGATTTATGATTTCCGGGTGCAAGAGTTAAACTGGGAAGTCAAGTTTGGGTGCTGAAATATTGGAATTTAGTTGGGCAGTATGGTGGCTTGTTATGAGCAAGAGGTTGGAATATTTGAAAGTAGAACTGTCTACAGTCTGGCCACTTTGCTCACCTACCTCCCAGATTCTCTCCATGATGCCTAAACTGACTGTACCCACAGCTTCACCCTCCACCAGACCAGGTGGCCTAAATTCTAGTGAAAGGGGAAGGGAGTGAGGCACTGCATATGTGTGTTCTTTCTTTATTCCTTATAATGACATTAGGGTGATAGTACCCTGATTTGAAAAATGAAGACATTTAACAAATGTGGTGGTGGCCAGCCTCCAAGATGGCATCCCACTGACCTCAGCCTCCCAGTATTCAGGGCTTTCTGGTCCCTTCGCACACTGAACAAGGGTCATCCATGTACCAATAGCATGTTGTGGAAAAGGCAGTGTGTGAGGCTGGCCATCAAAGGCACTGTAGCTTCTGCCTCCCTTTCTTTCTTGGACCACTCGCTCTAGGGGAAGAGGCAGCCATGTTGTGAGGACACTCAAGCAGCCCTGTGCAGAGGGCCACGTGGACAGAAACTGAGGCCTCCTGCCCACAGCACAAACTTGGCAGCCATGTGGCTGAGCCACTTTAGAATCAACTCCTTCAGCTCCTCTGGGTCATCAGATAACTGTGGCCTCAACCAACATATTTCTTGTAACCTAATGAGACCTTGAACCAGAATATCCCAGCTAAGCCACTTCCAAATTCTGAATCTTCAGAAACTTTATAAGAAAATAATTGTTTACTGTGTTAACTTGTTAAGTTTTGGGGTAGTTCGTTACACCGCAGAAGGTAATGTAGGAAGAGTTACCCCCATTTGACAAATGACAAAGCAGACTCAGAGATATCAGGGATTTGCCAGTAAATGGCAAAGTAAATGGCAGAGCCCATGCTTTTACCTCCCTGCACAGCTGCCTGTGGCACCTGACTTTTATCAGGCAAACAATATCAGGTAAAAGCAACAGACCACTTTGACTTCATCTCAGTCCTGCAACAGTTCTAGATTTGGGGACGCCGAGGTAATAGGGAATGGACCGAGAGCAAGCAAAGAGGTGATTTTATAATTTTCATGTTTGATTGATCAGATTTAATTAAACCTTCATACACACCCAGTTCAACTACAGCTGTCTGATATTTAGACTTTTAAACTGTGTTTATTTCTAGTTCTTTCTCTCATAATTTTTTTAAATCACTTAAAGCCACTGCCTAAATAGTCTGTTTCCAATTAAGACTTCTACTAAGCTTGCTCCACTAAAGAGGTCTTTCTTTTCTTTGGTCCCTCCTCCCTCCTTCCTTCCTTCTTCCCTCCTTCCCTCCTTCCCTCCCTCCTTCCTTCCTTCCTTCCATCCCTCCTTCTCTCCCTCCCTATAAAATGTAGCCTTGGTTCTAGAATTTAATAGGAATATATGAGTTTCTGAAGCTGACAGCAACTGATTCTTATGATTTTTGGCAATTCCTATGGACTGCCATTAACAGATGAAGGTCCAACCCCACCAGCTTGCCATTCAAATTATTGCCAGGTTTGCTCACCCAGAGCTGTAACATGACCTGTCTTCTTTTTGAAAAGATACTCTTCACAACGTAGGATTTCTGACACCCACCTGTAGACTCTCTGTGTAGTGACCTGATATTTCAACATCTTCCCCAGGGAGTCACAGCCACCAAATTGTTAAAGCTTCAGCTTTACGCATGAATCAGTCTGTCAAACTTGGCAAACCAAAAGAAAACTAGTACAGTTTAATAGTCTTGAAAAGATAGAAGAGATTCTACCTATGAGGCTGCTTTGTTCCAACACCACCATTCAGTGGTGGCTGGAAGCAGCAGCAAGAAGCGTGGTGGGACTTGAAGGGAACAAGCTGCTCCTCGCTTGTTCTTCTTGCTCCAAACAACGGTGCCAACTTCTGAAGCCAGTCTGAGACCCACCTCGAATCTTAGCCTGGTAGTAATTGTGGCTAAAAGCTTGAATCACCCTTGTGTGAGGCCTCATGGCCCCCCCAGCTGGACTTGCCATCTGGCCATGGTGAGTGTCCTAGCAAAGGAAAATTGGCTAAACTAGCCAGCCTCTCATCTTTTCCCTCCCTGGGATAAAACAGGCCTGTAGCACTGTGCCTGGAGTCCTGTGCTCAGCAGACTCCTGCCCTTGAAAGTTATTCTGGGGTGCGGATGAGGGCCAGCTGCCCACTTTGGTGCCGTGCGAGCAGACATGACGCTTGCCGGTGTGTGTGGGCTCGTCCTGTTCTGATTACCCCTTGCCAAGTGCTCGGGGCTTCCGACACGGGGGAGGGTGGCTGAATGTGACTTCCTGGGCTCCTTCCAGCAGGGGTGATGCTGGTGAGATTGGTTCAAGCAGCGCCCGTAGACGTAATGGCGGCTGGTATTGATTTTATTTTATTTTTCCATGGCTCAAGAGTGTTTAAAAATTATTGGTGCTGAAATTCAGAAATACACATTTATTGTAAGGTGTTTCAAGCTCCAGTAGAGCTCTAAGACCTCTCCCGGAGTTGAATCTGAACGACTGCTTTGTAAATGGCACTCATCAGACTTTGGTGAGTGAGTTTCTGGAGTCCAAGGAAGTGCGCTGGCTGGTCTCCTCTCTGTGCATAAGTATAAATAGAAAGCATTCGTGCCTCCCTCATGTGTAGGCGGGAGACCGAAGGGGCACAGGACAGGAAAGATTGAGGATGTACACGGACAAAAGCCAGGGAAGGTCACAAACTGCAGAAGACAACCAGGACAGACGGTGGACTGCTGTTCAGCCAGGGGCGTGGCTTGGCCCCACGCACACAGCGAGTAGCTGTCAGGCTCTGAACTGACCCCACTGTGGTGCTTTGAGGCGAGCCTCCCCTGGCCGTTCTGGTGTGTGGTGCACAGTGTGTGACCAAGCTGTGCTTTATCCCTGGTCTACCCATCAGTCCTGCCCCTCTGCAGTCCCCTGGCTCCCTTCATAAATTAATGGGGACACATGAAGAAGAGATGGATGAGTTGAGTGGGTCCAGATGGCTATCTTCAAGGAAGCCACAGAAAGATGAGTCAACTCAAAGATGTTCTTTGAGAACCTGTAACATGTGACCTGCCTCTTCCTCCTGCCCCCACTCCTCAGCTGGAACCACTTCTTGAAGCTCCTCAAAAATCTCTTCCTGGACATTAATCCAGGGAGCTTTTCCCATGGAGCAGGCTTTTCACCTGTTCTACTCTATAAAATGCTTTCTTCCTCCTAAAGCCTCTCTTCTTTCACCCCTAAATGGGGGCATTCCTCCCCCATGGCGCTGCTCCCACCCCCTCATCTACCTGATCTCATGATGTCAGCCTCCTCCTCTGGGCACCCATTCGTTGTCCCTGGTCTTGACTTTTCTCCTATCCTTACAACTTAGTTTGCAAATGGGCTACTGGAACTTTCCAACCTGGGTCTTTTGGGGATGGCCTCCAATTCAAGGTCTAACCTTTGAACTAAACTCTCTGCTCACTGACTCACCATCTGTGTTCATCTGGGTTCTCCAGAGAACAGAACCAATAGGAGAGAGATACACATACACACTTTCTATATACAAATATGGACAGACAGATCCACAGTCAGGAATTGGCTCACACTGGCTGAGAAGTCCCAAATCCCAAGGTGAGGCAGCTGCTGGAGACCCCAGGAGAGCTTCCTGCCCAACTCCACGGGCTTGAGAACCCGGAGAAGCCCTGGTGCCCGTGCTAGGCCAGGTCTCTCAGTCTGAAGGCAGGACACTGATGTCCTGGTCCTGAGACAAGCAGGAGAAAGAGTGGTTTCTTCCTCAACCTTTTATTCTATTTAAGCCTCACTGGGGAGGGCCATCTCATCCAGAAGCACCCTCACACACATGCCTGGAAATAACGTTTATGCAAATATCTGCATATCCCAAAGCCCCGTCAATATGCCACAACGATTGACCGTCACACCACGCTCACCTGAGTGCTTCAGGCGCGTGGAGCGCACACCGTGGCTCCACCTGCTGTTTAAGCCTCAGCCTCCTGGCGGACTCTCCACATCAAACCCTTGTCCAATCGGATCTGCTCTTCCATGGCAGCATTTCCTGTCCCTTCCTTTCCAAGTCCATCGACACCACCCATGCAGGCCTTCACTCTTGACCAGCTGGACTGTTAAGCCCCCTGATTAAACTTCCTGAACCTGCCCTCTGCCCCTGTCTCATCCTTCAAGGCCCACCTGCATGGTCACATCCCAGGAACCATTTCCCATCTCTGGACATCTCTCACCTATCCACATCCACAGCGGAACTGAAATGCGCACTGTGTCTGTCCCCCATCCTCTTAAGTCTGTGCACGTGCTTCCACATGCGTGTTCCTCCCAACTGGAATGCCCAGCTCCATCTCTTTTCACGCCACATCATCTCTCAGTTTGGAATGTGCAAGTCATTTTTGTTCTTCAAGGCTGTGTGCAATGTCAGGTCCTGCAAGAAGCCTTCCCTGGTTTCACCAGGTAGACCTAGTCTTCTATTCCATGAACTTCTGTAGCAGTCTTTTGCTTTTACTTTGTTGTTCATGCAGATGCTTATTTCTAGGAGACTCCTAAACTGTCTGTCCAGACTCATTTTGGTATTTGCTTCCTTGGGTAATGATGATATGGGCATGAAGGTGTGGAGAAAATACATAAACAATGTGAGTATTAATTAACACCATAACATTTAAGTACACATTAAGGCCACAAGCAATGTGAGGTTACAGATTGGCAAATGACCAACTGCCACGTAAATTGTATGTACAGTTTTCAAGATCCAAATGTGCTATCTACAACATTAAAGTGGTCCTTTGGTATCTGTACCATTTGCTGGTATCTTCTATGCCAGCACATGAAGTTCTGTGAAGAAACATAACTAAGTCAGTAACTTTTCTTTGCAGATGAGCGACACTTGCTCCATTTTTCAGGTGTGCTTTTGTTGTCTCTGTAGCATCACCATGTCACAGTAAGGCTTTCAAAAAGAAGAAGAATATTTTTTAAAGAGGGACAAAAAGAGAGCAGAGTGCATAATGGAGCCAGGAGTCCTCATGGATCTATGTACAGTATTCATTATCTGTGTCCCTGCTGTTAGCAGGTTGCATAGCGAAGCAGAGTTGTTAAAATACACAATATTCACTAATGAACTGAGCACTTGAGAAAAACAGGCCCCCCTCATGCATCCCTCCCTGCCTGACAATAGCATCTCTTTCCATCCATTACATCAGCCTCTTTGTGTCCAGTTTATGGCTATATGTTGGGCGTTGTATCATCCCGTAAAATGCAAACTTCATGAAGTTGATGTGTTGTAGAACTGCTTACCTCCCACACATAAAGGCATTAATAAATGAGGATCTCACAGTTGAGGAAGAAAATAAGACAAGGCTGATGACACAGGTCCCATATCCCTCCAAAAAGAGTTATTTGAATGTTAAATAATTAAGGCAGAGACTTGAAAAACCCTTGAATACTTCCCCCACTTCTCCCTAAGACTGTGGGGATTTAAGCATGAACAGGGAGGGAGTGTTATCTCATGCCCTCCTACCCTTTCATGGGGAAATTCCCCAAGAAACAGTCAATGCTTAACTTCTGTGTTCATTATAGCAAGTAGGGCATGGCTGCTCTTAGAACATGAATTTTTCAGGAAACATTAATGCAGTGTATTTTGTTTTTCAAGATAAGATCTCAGTGCAACCTCTTTTACTTATAAAACTTAACCTTCATTTCAGGTAGTTTGCATGAAGTCGTCTTTTTCCTTTGCCAGCAATCCCCATGTTCATTATGTTTAAACAACAGGAGCAGTTTCTCTCTCTGAAAAAGGACTTGAAATCAAAAAGCCTTTGTTTGTCGGGGGTGGGGGGCTCTCTGTCTTCCTGCGAGTCAGTGGAAGACATAACAGTAAGTGGAAACTTCTGGTGTTTTCCGTCAAATTGAACAAACTCTTGTTCGTCTTGGTCATAACCACAAATCCTCAATTTATCCTCACTGAGTGAATATGCCAGTGTCAGGCTGCACACCAGGGAATTCGGTAGAAAACTGCTTGTTTGTGTTCCTTATGAGCTAGCTACTGTCCACGGCTCCAGTGCCAGTGAAACAGAGCTTTTCCCAAAAGTTGGTGCTTTTCTCTTCCTTCCCTTCTCCTCACCTTTTTCCTTCCTCCTCCTCCTCCTCCCCTGTGTTTGTTCTCTATCATCTTTGTCTTTTTTTTTTTAACCAAATATTGGCTCAGCATACACATGGATCCATTAGGGTCTTCTAGCTACTCTTTTTCAAGATGTAGGACATTGCAGAGAGTAGACCTTAGAGACGATGTGGCCCACCTGACTCATTTTACAGGTGAGAAGACTTAGGCTAGAGGCAGAGTAGAGCCTGGTGGGGCCCCTGCCCCTCACTGTACCCCCCACTCTTTCACAGCCCTAAGCCACGTCGCCTGATTGGGATGTCCATGAGCAGGAATGACACAGAATCGAGGGACACCAGATCTTAGAGCCTTTCCCCCATATCCAATCTTGTATTCCTCAGAAGTAGACCCTCAGAGTAAGTAATTTATTTGGAACTAGATCCCAGGAAACCCTGGTTGGAGAGGGGAAAAGAGAGATAAAGCAGAGAAAGAAGGCACCCAGGGGTGTGCTACCAAGAAGGTCACTGAAGCCTTGGAGACAGTAGGGAACACGCATGTCAGGGCTCTTCCCCAGGGGGCAGGGAGTGAGGCTATGGACACACCCTATCCCGTTAGTCCCTGGTGGATGGCTACCCCCCGGGGGCAGGACTCCCCAGCACTTCCAGCCTGCCCCATGTGAGGGCAGAGCAAGTTCTGGCAGCCAAGAATGCTCAGGCAGAGTCACAGATTCTGAAGCTGGAAGTCCAGCCAGTGTGCATGGAGACTGTCAATGGTGGTGGCCTGTGGGCAAGGGACCAGCTGCGACCTCCACACACCGTATCACAGACACACGGCAGAGAGGACAGAGTCCGCTCTCCTCCTCTTGAGAAAGATGCTGGTTTTACAGGTGCTAAATTCCTTTCTCAAGAAGAATGGGATGAAGAGGAGCTAGAACACACAGCAGACCTAAATCTAAGTGACCCTCCAGAAGGACTCCTTTGAGGCAAGTCTCATCAACATGGTAACACTGCAAATTCAGTAAGCTTGTGGTCTAAGTTTAGGATAAAACATGATTCTCATTCAGCCTGTCTACGCTTCTCTGCCTGTTTCTGTCTTTAAAGTAAATGTTAAAACAATCACTGACATGGTTCTTGGGACAGAGAGAGGAAAGCAAGTGGCTGTAACCTGGTGACAGACTCTTTGGAAACAATAATCACTCTGACACCTCAACTAGGATACCTTGATTCCTCGGTCAGGACGGACCAAGCAGAGTAGCCCGTACATAAATGATGGTTGCCATTCTCATCAATAAAGCCACTGGAGGAATGGACTGACATGGAGAAATATACCTGCATGCAGCTGACTGGCTTGACCTTGAGGAATTGGGGTCCTTTACTCCTCTTCAACTGCCTTTCACAAACCAGAACTTCTTCCAAAATGAAAATAATAAGAATGTAGAATCTTAGGGCTCAAGGGGGACCTTAGGGACTTTTTGGCCCAAATTTTCTGACAATGCCAGAGCCCTTCAACGGGCTCTTGATCCCACTCGAATCAGGCTTGTGCCCATTAGCTCCCCTCTACCTGTTGCCATCAAGGTCACAGGGGCCTCCAAGTGGCTAAATCCAGCACTAATCCTCAGCCTCTTCCTGCATGATATGATGGCAGCCCTTGGTGCCGTTGTTCACTCCTGGAAACACCTTCTTCCTTTAGCTGAGGGCTGCACACGGCCCTGGCTGTCCCCACACCTCCCTGCTGCTCCTTCTCAGTCTTCTGGGTAGGTCTGTCATCACCTCCCCACTGCACTGAAAGCTAGAGTGCTCTGTCTTCTGACCATTTCTATTTCCACACTCACTGCCAGGTGTGTGGGTGATGATTCCAGAACCCTGTCCCCCGTCACCTGTGGGACATCTCAAATATGTCCAAATCTGGACTCCTGACCTTCCCAAAAATCTGCTTCTTCCACAGCGTTATAAGTAAATGGTGTCTCCATCTTCCCAGTGTCTGAAACGCAACTTGGTGTCGTCCTTCGTTAACTCCATACCCCACATCCCATGTCCATATTATCAGGAAATCCTGTTGCATCTACCTTTGGAGAATATCCAGAACCCAACCCCTTCTCACCACCTCCACAGCTACCCCCTGGCCGAGCCACCACCCTCCCTCCTCGGGACTGCTGCCCTGGTCCCCCAGTGGGCTCCCTGGTTTTCCCTCGGACCCTCAGGCTCTGGGCCCTATGGAGCAACCAGAATGACATGTGAAGTCTAAGGTGGAGCATGTCACCACTCTGCTTACTCCCTCCACTAGGGGCCTGCCACCCTCCAAGTAAAAGCCAAACAGTGGCCTCCAGGGCCCTCTGTCTCTGCCTCCCACAGCTCACGCCTCATTCTGCTCTGTCCAGACTCATTGGCCTCCTACCAGTTTCACAGACACAGGCACAGCACACCTCCTGCCTTTGCATCTGCTCTTCCTTCTTTCTGGACCACTCCTGCCCCAGACGTGCACTCTCACTCTGTCACATTCCTCATGTATTATTTAAATGTCACCTCACATTAAATCTTCCTTGGTCGTTCTGCTGAAAAGTCACACACACTTCCACCCAGGACTCTCAGTCCTCTTTCCCTACCTTATTTTTCTCCATAGTATGTATCATCATTAACATGCTGTGCGATTTACTACATGCTTACTTGTCATGCAGCTCCCTCTCCTGAGGTGCATCATGGGGACATGCAGGCTCGTTGGTTTGCTTCCTGCTTTGCTCCAAGAGCCCAAGCAATGCTTGTGCGGCTGACTGATGGGTGAAAAGTATCACAGACAAGTGTTCATCCATCCCAATGACTTACTCATTGACGCAGAGCTTGCCATTTTGCAAGGTGCACCTCCTCTGCATTTTTGGAAGACTTCTTCTGTATGGTATTGTGCACAAATATCCTCCTTGGAATACGTGACAGTTGGTCCCATTTCTGCCTTCCCTACTTCATCAAAATAAAACCCATCTCAGCTCAGCCCCTGGGCTTCACTACCTTCCAGCTGCTCTTGTGGAATTTGGCCTCCAGACACCTGTCCCTCCCTCCTGGATTGTCACCCATGGTCAGTGTCTGCATCCCACTGTGGGGTCCAGCACTGGGGGATGCTGTGTGGGTGTGTGAGGACCAGTGCTGGGCCCTGGGAGGCACTCACCCCTTGGCTGCAGGAGACGCCTTTTCAGAAGCTGGAGCCTGTGCTGCTCTGTGTAGTGGGTGCCTCTCACCCTTGGCTCATGGAAACTTTTGAGCAGCTCCAATCTCCAGGTGTTTTTCCCAGGCACCATCCTGTCCTATATTTAGGTGTGAGGTGCTGTGCATTCCTCCCTCTCATACACCCCACCTATTTGTCTTGGAACAGACTGCTAACATCTTTTTAAATCTTGACTCTCTCACATAGACTTCCACTGTCTCCCAGTGGTGCAGATCCACAGATCTGATAAGCAGCTTCAATGTGAAGATGGAGTGGTTTGCATCTAGTGAGCTGCCAGTGAAGATCAGTCTTTCTCCAAATTGTAGATATGAGTGCCAAAGAGAATAAGACCGGAAGAGTGGCCCAACACCACCCGCCATGAATGCCGATCATCTTTGGGCAGGTGTCAGTGCAAAATGTGCCTCTCAGATTTCTGACTGCAGGAAGGGTAATTGCCACACTGACTGTCATGGTCTGAAATCCATCACAGCATTTGGACAAGGGCATTGCTCCCCACAGGCTGCTTCCAGGGATGCTAAGTGGTCCTGGGAGACCCAAAGCTTCTTCTACCCATGGCTTTGACCTGGTCTCCCTGACAGCCAAACTTCCTTAGAACATAGGCTTAGACCTAAACTTAGAGTGTAGACTGCCATCTAAGATGCTTCTACAACCCACCCTGTCTACCCTGTTCCCCCAAGATGGGTTATCCCCATCAGAGCCTGCAGTCTGGCAAAACATTGGCTTCTGTATTCTTTGCCATTTCTGTAGGGCTATACGGGTTGGCTGGAGTGGCTCTTGAAGAGACTGAGATTATAATTAAGAGCTTGGAATTTGGAGTCACAGTATTGGGACTGAATCCCATCTCTGCCCCTTGTTACCCATATGACACTGAGTGAATTAATTAAATTTTCTGTGCCTCAGTTTTCCTGACTGTAAAGTGAACTAATAGCAATAGTAGTTTTCACCTTGTAAAGTCATTGCAACAATTACAGGAATTAGTACATGTAAAGTGCTTAGAACTGCAACAGGTATATAGTAAATATTCATAAAAATGACCTATTATTATGCTCTTGTCCACATGGTACCTCTCTCCCAGAACACACTTCCTGCAGGACGGGCCCCCTGCCCTTGCTCCCCTGGCAGCTGCTGGCCCACGGACTCTCCTTCCTCCAGGTGTTGGTCTTTACCACAGAACCTGGCTCTTGATCCCATTCTGCTTTCCTTACCACTTAGCACATGTCATTCTGGGTCACCAGGTGAGCCTGTGGGGATTGGAGACTCAAGCACTGTCACTTAGACTTCTGTGTCCAGTCCTGTGCCCACTGCACAACAGGCTCTTATTGACCAAAGACCCGGCACAAATTACACAGAACCACAGAAGCGCATGCTGTGGCTACGAGGCCCCTCTGGTTGCCGTGTGGATTCTGATAAAAGTGCCACCACCTCCAGCTGCCTGTGACCTTGCCTCTGTTGACCCAGGTAGGTCCCTGCTTCAGATCATTCTTCTCTGAGCACTAACAGTGATAATGAGGAATAAGGCTGAAACCATAAGAGTGAGTGTTCAAGGAAGATCAAATGATCCACTGGTTTAGCTGCTGACAGCCCAGATTGAAATTTGCTATGAGTGTGTGTGTGTATGTGTGCAGTGTGTGTATGTGGGGTGTGTTTTTGTGTGATGTGTATGGTGTGTGCGTGTGTGGTGTGTATGTGTGTGGTGTGTGTGTATATGTGTGGTGTGCGTGGCTGCGTGTATATGTGTGTGGTGTGTGTGTGCATATGTGTGTATATATGTGTGAGTGTTGGTGAGTATATGTGTGTGGTTGGTGTGTGTGTGGTGTGTCTGTATCATTGTGTGCATGTGGTGTATATGTGTGTATGCACATGGTGTGTGTGTCTTTGTGTGTCTGTGTGCATATGTGTGGTGTGTGTGTGTATGTGTGTGGGGGGGTGGTTTGTAGTGTGTGTGTGGTTTGTGTGTGTGTGGTGTGGGTGTGTAGTGTGTATGTGTGTGTTTGTATGTGTGTATATGTGTGTGTATGTGTGTATATGTGTGTGTATGTGTGTGTATGTGTGTGTGGTGTGTGTGTATTGTGTTGATGTGTGTGGTGTGTGTGTGTAGTGTGTGTGTGTGTATTTGTGTGTGTTGATCAGTGAATCTCTCATGTCTGTTCATCATCCAAGCCATAATCTTTTTTTTAAGCCATAATCTTTTAAGCTTTAATTTCGAAGGCTATATGGCCTTTACTTTCATCCTTGAACAGACCTCTATGGGGTAGAGGATATTTCCCACCAAGTAGTTTAATTCCTTTTCCAGTTGGATTTATTCTTGTTGCTTGCTGTATGTTTTGTTTTTGTCCTATTTTTAAAAATCGATCAGTGAGAGATCAAATCAGAGCCTAGAAATTTAAAATGAATTAGTTACATGCCATCCCTGGTTAGGTTTTCTGCAAGCAGACTCTGAGACAGAGTTTTGCAGGCAAGATGTTTTTTAGGGCCCAATGCCTGAGAAGGGAAGAGGCAGGAAGATGCAGTCGGGCTATGGCGCAGGCTCTCCAAAGCTTCCGCCAGCTGGCAGAGTTCTAGAGCAAGTGTGGCCCACATTGCGCTGAAACCACCCAGACTCTCTCAGTCAATGGATTAGTGCCCCCCAGGAAAGACAGGACTTCAAAGAAGGCATTGTCTGCAGCTGAGGCAGAGCCAGCCCAGGGAAGCGGACAGCTGAAAGCTGCCTGTTGGCCACACCCCTGAAGCTGGGCAGCAAGTCCTTCCTTGAAGGGGGCTTGAGTGTCACGTCTCCAAACCTCCCACATGTGCCCTGGACAGAGCCACCCCAGACTTCTGAGTATTCATGTGCACCCAGTCAGGGACGGCATGTTGCATAAGGTAGGGTAGGTTGTTGGCAGCATTTTAGCAAGTGCTGTGACCTTTGAATTGTCAGGCCCACTGTCCGTTCAGAGACAGCCGGCCTGGATTGGACCACTGATGCTGGGGCCACCCAAACAGTAGGCACTTGGGCTAGGAATGAAAAGTTTCTGTGTTCAAGTACCCCCAAGAAAATGGGTTTCAGGAAGTGTCTTATTATCCAGAGGGCAATGTCTCGCCTCGGAGCCATGTAGGAATGTCAGCCAATCAGTGTTGAGACATGTCCTACATCAGCAACCCCCAAGCGTCAAATTCCTCCTGAAGGCATCTTAGGCCAGAGCACAAATCAGGATCTGTCCAAGGTGCTGCGTATGCACTGGGAGCTCCCTCCAAGGGCTCTGAGGAATGGGCGGAAGGAAGAGGGCAACCACCTCTGCAGATGCCCATAGCTCCCCACCAGGCACAGGATCGGTGGGTAACCTCCCAGTCTCTCGTTCTGTATTTACTGTGTGCCTCCTTGGGGTGAACCAAGTAGGTGGAGCCCCTGCCGTCTTGGCCCTTATATTTGGGTGGACTACATAGCCTGCCAGACCCATGCTGGGGACTGTATACAAGGTCAGATGAAAGTGGCCCCAGCCTTCAGAACTCATTGTTATGAGGTGAGGCTCCAAATGAAACTGACCTCACAGGGCTCCTCTGGAGCAGATTCTTGGGCCCACTGCATCTGGACTCCAGCCTCCGACGAGGTGTGAGAATCTAGGCTGCGCATGAACGTCTGCTGGGATCATGCCAGTGCATTGTGCCCCCCATGCCCTGCAGGACAGCAGGCCCCTGGGCCCTCCTGAGTGTTGGACAAGAATCCTCAGGACGATGGCCGCCGTGGACACGTGACCAGGCCCTTCATCCCATCACCCTCCACCACTGGCCAG